>JABASF010000439.1:5240-42334 GCA_019776145.1 Harlomillsia oculata | reverse complement strand
AACCCTGATGACCGAATAGGCAATTCTCAAGCGAACGCAATTCTCATTAATTGATTGCAGTATCCCAAGTTAATATTCACAATGTCTTCACGTATATTTTCGCCATAAAAAAATTTGCCAAATTGTCACCCACAATTCTGCATTATTCATAATTGAATATACTTTCCTTTCAAGAATCGACGGAAAATGAACGTCAAATTATATTTTCTGCTTTCACTCAAAGCAAATAACCTTCAGAAAAGGACTGGCTTTTGTTTAGTAAATTGTCACGTGCTCCACCAAAAATATCTCCCAAGTAAATGATTGCAAATATGCAAAAGACTTGCAAAATAGTGCAATTTCCTTATGACACTTGGTACGCAGTGAAGATCGCACGGTGGTCGTTCGAGGAACGAAGGAACACAGATCCGCTCTGTTCGAACGCCCAGGAGAGACTGACGAAGCACTGTTGAAAATGAATGGCATACGCATTCCCTGCTTTGCAAAGCATTGCAGAGCACACACGGAGACTGTGTTTCTCTGCTTGCGTTCCCATGTTCCCCTTCTCTTTTCCAAAGCTACCCTTTTTTGCTGTTCGGGTTTTTGGTACCTTCCACACACAGCATAGCATACCAAAGCTAGCAGTTGTCCCAAAAGCACTTTTTACCTGTGCTTTTCAACGTAAATCCAAAGAAATGAATGAAGTGAATAAACAAATGTTTGAGACGGAGACTGATAAAATAATAAACTCATTTTAATTAACTTGTTGACATTTTTTATTGTAAGGGACTTTAGTAATGTCTGCCTGAGTAGTCTGAGGTTAATTTGTCGATGAGACTTGCTGATAATTTAAATGGTTTCTTTTGTTTATTTGAAGAGGGGAAGAAAACTCTAAGGCGTAAACGGGAATAGCGATAAAAAACGGGACAGAATGCGCAGTATGAGTTCATGGAGAATGTGATGAGGGCATATGGATAACTTCTTTCACCAAATTGGCTGGATTCGAAAGATTTATGTAGGAATCTTTCGCATTGACATTCCCTTTGCTTCGCTAGCGACTTGTAGTTAACTTGTACTGACTGTGACTATACTGCACTTTTCATATATGGAATCTCCTTGAAAGGGTCATTCTTTGATTTGCTAATATCACATGAAACTATGGAACGTTAGCGGAAAATATAGGATTAGTTCAAGTTGATATAGAAAGTATACAGAAAATCAAAAACGGAACGGTTTACGAAAATATTAGTGATTTGTAAACCAACAAAGCAATTTACTGGGATATTATAGCTACTATTCTATGATTTCGGATAAATAATTGAAGTGAATGTTCAAAATTTTGAGGTTGTTAGATTTTATGAGAAAGGATTGAATACGACGGCAAAAATACTGTGACACTTTCATCGTGTCTTGTCTTCATGAAGAGTTGTGGAAAAGTGATGAACGACCACGAAAACCAATATGAACCTGTGACTCTGTTCAATTTCTCCTTTCTGTACTTTTTCTTCTTTTTTTTCAAAAAGCAGTAAACCTGAAAAGACCTATTGCTCAAAAACTTTTACTTTTCACTGTCCTTTTTTGTGCCTTCGATTTGGATAAGTTGCGAAAAAGTTTGTTAGTTGCTTTGCTTCATGGAATGACCGCGTGTCTGCGTTGTGATTGTGACCAGAAGAGGCGAAACCCTATATGAGTTTGTAGGTCTGGTCACTTCTTGTTGGTTTTGTAGGCACAAAGCCTTGTTTGAGCTTAGGCAATTGAAGACAGTTTGAGAGGAAAGGAAGTGATCAGAGCAGAACGGACTAGTCACAAGAGATGTTGAATTTGCGGATGGTAAGCTTAGCTAAAAAGAAGAAAAAAAGTTGAAACCGGGGTTGGATTTTGATTCGAGTCGAGTCTTACCTGACTGAGAGAGTGAGAAGACATGGAAGAATAGAATCAGAAAGTGTATCTGGAAATGGAAGAAGAAAAGTAAAACTCTCTTTGTGGACAACAAAGAAGGAGCACCTTGAGTTTTTACTGTTCAACTCGTTCTGAAGTATAAGAACTCATTTCTCTCGAATCGCCAATCCGATCCGATGTGATTCATCCGAAGAGTTTTTCTCTTCTTGTTCGTTTTTCTTCTCTCTTTCTCGTCTTTAGGATTTGGAAGTAGAGATTTAATGCTACACAGCATTGCTTATACTTCCCATTTGGCTCTGCATCCAAATTCTACAACACAAGCAGAGGATCAGGGCGGTGGTGCGGCTACCAACACTTTTTTTTCAAGAGGACAAGACATTGCGAATCCTGTGGTGGTGGTTTTCTAGCTATAGAATCATTTGAACAAAGAACGGCTGCTTCGTCGTTCAGTGTTGGTGGTTGGCACATAAGCCCAAGCTTAGAAAGTCTGCGAGGAATTAGCAGTTGGCTTTGATTTGAGGATTTCTTCATGTTGCTGCGTGAAGAGAGAAAAAGAGCAGGGCCAAAATCCTTTGACGCCTGCCTTGCTTGCATTGCCTGGACATTGGGCTGCTATGTGCTGTGTGAGCCATTTCCTTGTGTGATACTGTCCAAATTAGTACACGAAGCAGGTTTCTGTTTCACTCGCTCGCTCGTGAGGAAATTGTCCTCTTGTCTGCCTTCTTCTCCAATCTCCCAAGGAAATGGACAAGCATTCAATCTCTCTTTCAACTTCCCAATGCAATCTATTCCAAAACTATTGAAATATCTCTATTCACACTTCCATACTACTCTACTTTAATTCTACTTCACTTTACTTTACTTTTACTTCTACTTTCCCACTGGACTACTAACCCGCCGTCCGCGGAATTTGAAGTCGTTCTCCTCTCACCTCAGTCGTCCTGGATTCAAACAAAAGAGGCGGGCGAACTCACCGAATTCCACCAGCATTTGCACTTGCTGGATTGACTGAGTGAGTCAGTGGTAGAGACAGTTTTTATTAGAGATGTTTTACTTTGCCATTTGCCATTCATTGGAATGATGCATGGAAAACCTTTGAACTGTGCCAAGAGATGATGAAATGTGTCTTCGTTCCTCCTTTGATGTCATTTTGTCAATACGACCACACAAATATATTGAATCCTTCATCTCTCTTGGCTTTCTTCATGTAGGCCACAGGCAGGCTTAAAGAGACGATCGAGTCAAAGGTTCATCTTCCCCTTCCCCGATTTTTATCCCCTCTAGCCAATGGAACTATGGAACCCTTTTCTCTTTTTCAACGCTTTCTCTTATTTCACCAAATAGCACAGCCTTCCAAATTTTTGTCGCTTGATTCATTATTCCGTTCATTGAAGCGGTTTTAAATGTGGAACAAGGACAGACTTTTCTCGTTTTTAGTGGTTCAAATTTGCATGACTCTGTCTGATTTTTTTTACTCTCTTTTCATTCTTTTCATCTTTTGACTTTGTCGAGTGAAAAAAGTTCTATTATGGGTTATTATATTTACATTATCTTTGCTCCTTGTAATTATTTCGTATAAATGCGACCATTTTATTTCCACTTCAAGCACACACTTCATTCATTTGAATCTGATTTCTATTCCAATTCAAAAACACTCATCATCAACTGCAAAAAGTGAAAGCCAGTTTTTTGTCTCTTTTCACCAGCGAGATGGGATATTATTTCTACCAAGTCCGCCTCCGCCTCCGCTTCCATTTTCTTTTATACTTGAATTGGTTCCGCGGACCAACAAATCATATTGTTCCAGTTTGGTTTTCTTTTTGTCCAGCAGCAAAGAAAATTAAAGATTGTAATCTCAGCCGTCGGTGGTCAACACTCAGCAGTCAGTATGAGTTCGCGAGACAATGGAATGCAATTTTTCTTGCTATCTCACTGTAATGCTATGACGTTATACTTTTGGCAACCTGCATTACATTACATTTACATTTCATTTAAAGGAAAACAATCCTAACGATCTTAAGGACAAGATGCGAAGGAGTCGAAGTCGAAAGTTCATGTGCGTGAGCGAGCATGAAAACGACGACGAATGTTGTGGGTTGCATTAGTATTTGCAGAAAGGTAAAAAGGAAGGACAGAGTTTGTTTGTTGTAGGATATACGGAAGGAGTATTGTTTCTGCGAAGAATGAAAAGAAAGATGCTGAAGAAAGGAATGTTGAAGAAAAGCAAAGGCAGAGCGTATGGACACGCTAGTAAGATAAGGGAAGGAGTCTTGACAGCTTGATTTAGTCTTGTGTTTAGTTTTTAGGTGGTGCATTCGCCCAAGCGGAATCGAGAAGTCCGATATCATGAACGATGGATGACTGACGACGCCAGCGGTAATCAATCTTGGTAAGATCCCAGGCCGCCAACCTGCCCAACCACAACCCATAACATCTCTCTCGTCTGCTTCTCATCCCGCACCACAGCATAAGAGATTTCTTCCCGCCTGCGTTACCCGGCACGGGAGAAAAACAGTTTGAGAATCTGTAGTTTTTTGTACATTTCCTTGGCGCCGGGTTGGTTGCGTTGGGTTTGGGTTTTAGGGAATTTTCTTTTGTCTTTCTCTTCTTCCCGAGTTTGTGCATGTTTTAAGATTATTAGCAGTAAAAGAGCGGGAAAGATAGAAATGAAAAAAGCTGGAGTATAAAAGTGAGTGAAGTATGGCATGTCTTTTGACACAGTTTGGGAGCAAAAGTCATTTGAGGCGTCATAGGAGAAAAACGATGTGAATTGGGAAATTCGGGTCACGACTTCATCTCCTTTTTCATTGCTGTCCCACATAAAACCAAGAAGAGACCATTTACTTTATACACTTACACTTCTCTTGCTACGTTATATTAGTAGAATTCATCCAGAAATCTTCCAGTAGGACCAAAAACGACTACTTTAACTTATACTTCCCATTGCCATTAAATAGGAAGAGCGAAAGCTCAAGGAGTCAAAGGTTTTTAAAAGAGAGAACGAACGTTAGAACGGAGTATGGCACACACACTGAGACGACGGCGTCAGTTGAAGGATGACCAACCACTTTTCCAGTATGCATCACCTACCCGTGTGGACAGGCTAAAAACCCGGGTCGTTTTAGGGGTAATTTGGATGGATTTCTATGGAACGGAGGTCGATCAGCGGTCACAAAGCCCATATGTCCCATCTATCTTTGTACTTCCACTTACTCTTACCAAACCAACTTTTTTCTCAAACAATCCCAATCCGCATTCTCTCTAGAATATTAGAAGCTATAGACTTTTTGTCCACTCTGTGCATAAGAATCATTCATTCTTTAAGTCACTGTGAAAAACTCGTGGAACAAGCAAAATACATCAGTGTTCGGTGTACTATTTACTTCCAATTCCAATTACAGATTTGCAGCTCAGATCAGATTCAGTAAGAAAGATGAAACGAAACTAATTTTCTAAAAAGAGTGAAAATGTTAATGAGTTGCAAAACATGAAGAGATTTAGGTTTGCGAGTACAAGTTCATGACTTGTTGTGCAAAGGGGACGTGGCGTTAAAACCTTTCATTTTGCACGACAAGCGCCTCTGGGTTACACGTACCATGAACACTGAACAGACAATCCGCTAATGCTGAGATTTGATCACGCCTGTATTACTACCCCGTGCCGTTGCTTTTCTAAGCAACAAACAACAACCCAAACAATAAATTAGCTAAGGCCGTTTCAGAATATCAATTCGCATCTTCATTTCTCTTTGCATGCAAAGAAAGTGCATGGAAATCGCTTCATGCCACTTGATCCTGCTTAATGACCTCAAGGCACAAAGATCCCATCATATCATATCGCATCAGTTTCTGTAGTTTGCTTCTAGACATGGGCATTTAGAGGATCGAATATGCATTCCCATGTCGTACAATATGCTCTGGAGGAATGGAAACTATAACACGTTTGCATGATATCCCGTTAGAGCAAACTTTTTTCCCAATGGACACGCAAAATCTGTAGGGAAAAGTTTCGTAACCCACTTCCTTTACTCCATCCGGTTGCGGAAAGGTCAAATCACTAACATTTTTTTGTTGCTATTGTTTTGAGAGTCAGTAATCTTTGAAATATTTGTGTGAATGAATTATTACGAGTCCATGTGAGGAATGTTGACATGTTTGCCAAACTGGACCTGAACACAGCAAATTTTTTGCACAAAATTATGAAATACCATGTTCCAAAAGGTAAAGTTAATGAGGAAACGTTCTCTCGTCGCATGAACGAGCAGGAACTGACAGACTTGCTTTTGCTTCAGTTTCCCTAGGACATGAGACGAGAGCGAGCGAGTTTTTCGAGATTTATGGAAGAATGGGGAATTTTCTCATTTATTTAATAAGCAAATATTTCTTGCCACTCTCAGCACATTACTTTTGTAGGCTGCGCTATCACTAAAAGGTTGCATGACTCATGACACACAACATACAAGACAGTAGCAGACTTCTAACTTTCCTTCAGTTTACTACTTGTGATGTAACACTCTTAAAGAAAATGAAATTTTTTTCGAAAAAATGCACCAAAATGGAAGTAAGTAATAAAACGCGTTATGAAATCCCCCTTTTATACGTTTTTGCAATAAACAAACTGAGAACTAACAATTCACATTTAACTTATGTCATTACATCTTCGTTAATTATTTTGAAATTTGTGGATGTTTTACGACCTTTAATTCTCAAAGCAAGCTGATTTACAGCTAACATTTTCCGAGTGAGTTGAGTGTTATGTTGGCGTTTTCCACCTCCCTTAGGGAATGCATGTAGAGCGTGTCGGCTTTTGCTTTTGTACTTACTCCAAGAGTGCTTGACGCTCGCAAAGACACATTTTCATCAATAATGTAAAGCCTAACCCGTTTCAACTGTACTGAAGTGAGGATGACGAAGCCAACTAATAATTGTTGTAGGGCAGTGGTTCACCAAACAAATATTTTCCTCTTTTGTCATCATTTTACCATTCCTTTCATTGTGAATTCCCTGGACTAGAAATCGCTGTTTACATTTATTTACGGAACTCACATGCTGAAAGCTGAAAAGACACCGCCGCACACAGCCTGGAGTCTAAAAATTTCTTTTTATTTTTAGGTTTTTGTTGTACAGTAATAGTACTTTGGATTTTCCACTAAAGCAAAAAGTTCTCATATCTTTATCTGATTTTGATGCCCTGGTTTTATTGCCAATTCTCTGAATTCTGCTTTTGGTTTTGTCTTCTTCATAACATGTGAAAGTATAAAACTTTTGAATCTCATTATGTACATGCGGCTAGCAGTTTTTGTGGTTGCTGTACAACCTATCACCGACGTTGACTTTTTGACTGCTTGCTTAACTTGGTACTTTTTCATTTTCCTTGAAAGAGTACTCTCGGATGGAACGTATTCTTAATATTTTCTGACTCAACTTCTCAGAAAAAGGGTGGTGGGACTTGAGTTCTCAATCCCTTCTCTCAAGTTATTGTTGCTCTTGTCATTTTTTATCTACAGATGAACCAAGTGCTCTGTTGATTTTTCCAACAACGTGCAGTCTGGATGCAGATGCTGTTCATTTGTTCTGTCATTCCAGTATTCCATTCAAAATTACTCTTACCATACTCAAGGATCTCTTTTAATCACCAAATAAATCGTTCCGTTAAGTTTTCACTGTTTACAATCCAACCAAATGTCAAAACTGTGAATGTTAATATACAATTTTCGCTTACATGTCGGTTAGACCAAACTGAGCAAGTATTTTTAGCTTTAATTTGAAAAAACAGACCTCATTCTTAAAATGATGGCTTCATCGATTGAAACTTATGGAAGAGTTTATGTAATATTAACATTAATTATTTGTACGTCCTCCGCTATTGTTGTTATTGAATAAAGGACAATGTCATAGAAGTGTTTCATCTTTCGATTTCGGTTCGTCTGGTCTGGTACGATCTGTAAAAATAACATTGATGACTTGAAGACCGTGAGAATCCCACTTTTGGAGCTCAAAGCGCACACAGCTTGAAAAAACAAACAAAGCGAAATGCATAAAAATGCCTACGTCAGAACTCAGAAGGCCTACACGCTTTTCCCTTATACGGAGGATTTGCTGTTTTCAAAATGGAGAGTCCTATATTCGAATTAAGCCATAGAACATGTTTTTTAGCGTACAATTGTGCAGTGGACTGATTAGGTTGCACATATTAAAAAACATTAAGAGATTTGAGTTTTGGAAAATTATATATATTTGTCAATATCGTTAAAATTTATTTGTCATCTTCTTTTTCTTTGTCGCAAAAGATTTTATTACTTGACTTGGAGTACGTGTGTTATTGCACGACAAGTGCATGTATACAAATATTTTGGAATTGTTCTTGGAATTGCACGTGTGCAGCATGTTGTTTTTTTCTCACAAAAGTTTGCTATTGGGGTAAATCGGGGTTGCTTTAGGTCGTCCTGCCTGTGTGTGTGGCTTTGAGCATTTAATGTGCAAGTTGAAAACGGTATTCTGTGCACTTGTGCACTGTGCACATTCCTTACCCGGAACCACAAACTTTTGAGCAAAGGTATGCAAAACAAATGATCGCATTCGCATCTTCATCTTCATCTTCATCTTTTTTTCTTGTCAGGTCAAAATGTGAGTGAGACACGGAGTGGAACAAGCAAATAAAATTCAATACTTTTTCACGTCGTCATATTGCATTGAAACCACTGTAAAAATCCGTAGACTACGTTTTTGTGAGACTTTGCAATTTACTCGAAATGAGTTTCACAGGTGATGACGATGAGTCGTCTTTCTTCATCTCCTGAGATAAAAATCAGATTGGAAAAATAAGTAAAAAAAAGTTAGAGAAATGAAAATTGCTCAATTTGTGTAATATTATAATACTCTGAGGGATTATCAAAATGCAAAGCATGAATTTTTCAAGATTACAGGTTACGGAGAAACTCAAACCCAAAGCTCAAAATGTCTATCTCATTTGAAAGGTGGTGATAATCATCGCAAACACAAACTGAAGGCAAATAACATTATACGACTGCATTTCACTCCGTGTCACTTTAATATAACCTGTGGTTTTTTTTGGACCGACAACTTCTGTACGCAACAACTTTATTACACACATTTAAATTTAATATGGACTTGTCTGGGTTGTCTTAAAGATTTTGACCGGAACACAGGGCGCAATAGGTCCAAAAGCCAAACATACAAGGTTGAAGACATGAGTTTGATCTCGAGATGAGATTAGCAACAGCATTTACTCTCACTGCACTCGCACTCTCACATCCAGTCACACTCTTTGCAATGACGAGGTTGTGTCAAGATTACGAAATGTGTTGCCATCATTAGGTGGTCGCTATCTTCTCTAATGCGATGCGATGCGATGTACGATTTGAAATTTTGCTTTCGTTGATGTATTCTGGCGGCAAAGTGTCATGGGAAAAGGGAGATGGCCACGTCCATTCATTACTTCAGTTGGCAATGGTTAATTATTGGTCTTAATGTTTTCCCATAGACTCAGTCGTTCATTTCTGACAATGGCACAGGTGGAGGGATTTACTTTTCACATCCGTTCCGTTTCAACTTTTCCCATGCTTCCGGGCCTTTGGCTTTTCTATACATGCGCAGATTTCAAAATCTCAGACAATTCTTCAACGTTGCCGGTTTTTTGACAGATATTTTGAATTTATATGAAAAATGCCTCAGTGCAAGTGATCGATGAAATGTTTAAACAATTGCATCTTACACGCACCCTCTTTTTTAAAACAAAGTCGTATAAAACGTAAATGTTACATAAGATGATGGCTTCTGCATCCCGCAGATGCGTTCTAAAGTGAGATGTGACAGTTTGGCCACGGGTGTCAGTCAGGTTGGAAAAACACTGGTATTTTTTATAGGAAAGGAGGAAGGAAAGTGAAAGAAAAGGATGAAATGTGAAACAAAGCAAAAAGTCGACAGGAGTGAGTGAAGCCATTTCACGTATTGGTTCGTGGATGAGTGATGCATCTTTCTTTTGCTGACTCGTGCACTTTTCATGTTTTGGCACGATGGGTAATGTGTTTGGATGCACAAGCATCATTTCCCCCAACACAAGTGCTTCGTCAGTCCCATATGTGCATTTGGGGATTTCGAAGTAGACATTTTGGTTTGTCGACGAACAAGACGAAAAAGCACAAGAAGAGTTTTCGAACCGATTCGCAATGGGATGTTGGGAACTTCTAAAGAGAAAGATTTTGATCACAGATTCCTTATTCCTTACTCGTGGAACCTATTACTCGTTGCTGCTCGTGTAATGCATGCAACTTCCTTGCATTATCACTCACTTCTTCTCTCTCACACCCATTTGCATTAGTCGAGTCTTGCGTCTTCTCTCGTTTGCCATGCTGAAGCGAAATGGACAACTTTTGTGATGCGGGGCCGCAGAGGAAGTAAAGAGTGAGAAAGACGAGTGACTCTGCCTTGTGCTTCGCCTTGCCTTGATATGAATTTATTTTGGGCTGCCACACTACCATGCAAAACTTTTGACACGACAGATTGAAACACTTGACTTCCTTGTCTCTCCACTTACATCTTCAACATTTCTCACTCTTCTTTCCTCCTTCCCAGAGGCGATGTTTCTCTCCTTCATTGCGAGCCCCTTTCTCTACAACTTTCCTCAGTCCCAGCGTGTGTGGGGCAAATTTAGCAATTTTCAGCTACTCTCTGCATGTTTGAAATCATCATCTTCTTCTTCGTTCCTTGTTATGCCCACAAGGGAAAGAAAACATGAACATAGTACAACCGGATGGATTATTAACTAACAAATATCCCTTTTGCAAAACCTAAACGGCAATACATCATGGTAACGTTATCACAGCAAAGATGCCATGCAAGCAAAAGCGCAAGTATAAAGCATCTACACGGAAAAGGAAGTGGCGGATGGCGGATGGTGGAACACAATTTATAAGAAAGACTTTGTGTTACCGTTGCCGAACACATGCATAATATGCAAAATGTTTATACGTAATACCTTCATTCTTCCATCAATTCTCCTTCTGGCTACCTACCAAAGTCTGTCTGACATCCGCTCCTGAACAGTATTGCTAGCACCACAATCTTCCTTTTCCCTTCATTTACCTGTTTGCAAAATTCAAGGAATTTCTTGTACGGTGCTCTCCATGTATTTTAGTTTTCAAAAGGGTGTTCGCTTGGAGCTGAAGGTGCTTTCTGAGGTTGCTTTTAATGTGTTTCACCCCAAAGCTGTATTTTTTTCCACCGGCAACGTAAAACAGAAACGAGCTTTTGCATTCAGAATTCTTAACAATCGACAACTTTAACTACTTTTGTGTAAGTAATTTAACTCATAAAGAATACTCTATACACTTGGATTGATGCGTTTGTTACAGCGCTAGCACTGTCGAGAACCTGATTCTTCTACTGTCTGAAGTTCCGGATACAGTCTCTGTCTGTTTATGTTGCTATTTGCTTATCCCAGTTCTCGCTTGAAAAGGAGGAAAATGGAAAATTAGGCGCTCAGTTAGCCATTGTTGCTAGCCAAAATCAAAATGACTATGTACTGATGTACTGATATTGGTTCTGTACGTACAAAGTGTCTACAAACTTATTTTGTCTGTAAATTGTAAGATTTCAGGCGAGAGCAACACATTAAAATAATGACTTTGCGACACAACTGAGAACACAATTGGAATCCAGTCAACTGCCATTCACCATAGTCAAAACTTGCCAAATGAACTTGAGCGAGAAGGAGAAGTATCACAGAAGTAATTGTATTGGAAAATGTAATTAATTATTATGCATACGTCAGTATCAGCAAATATTTGCGCACCATTTCCGTCAAAGTATCCCATTTCTCCAAGATTTAGGAAGCAAAGAGTTTCTTCCACATCACACAAACTTGCTTTAAGCAAATATAATAAACTCGGCTGGAGTGGAGCAGTTTTGTGCCAAAGCAAGTCTTTATGGACTCTAAAGTTTGTATAATAAAGCTTGTCTGAGGACTGAGGACTGATGAGGATTGCCATTACATCTATAGATCATCTATATAGTTACTATGCTGGAGTCACTAATACTATAGAGAATTTTAATAATAAATGCAATATTGTTGTTTAAGCTAAAAATATTAAAGTAATAAGAAGATTCATGAAACGATTCGAGATAGGTATTGCTATTCTTGGCTGTTCTTTTGCCGTTACATTACATTACATTAGCATACAAAAATGGGAATTAATACCCCCAGGACTCCCGGATGAGACTTTCTCATTTGGACGCGTAATGTAGAACAGATTGTGGAAGGACGGACAACAAGTGCACAGATTAATTCATCCGTGAGCTGACCCTACTTTGAAATGTATGTTTTGAGCTGCCCTATTTGAAATTAGCATACGGTTCCAACAAAAGAGCAATTGATAATTAGATGGATGGGATGTGTGACAAAAGCCTTGACCTATTTGCTCATCAATTGGTTCTTCGTCAGCTGCGGAGCACAGCATTCACGTATGCTTTACTTTGGAGTGAATGGAAATGACGGCTGAGTGAGCAGAGTGGAGAGTACAGAAATGGTCCAAATGTCACAAAGACATGATAAATAAGCGTGTAATCAATTCCGTCAAATTAAACTACTGTGCATAATGAAGCTCAGCGGGGGAACTGTGGAACAATAGGGTTTTTCATGACAGTCCCTCGTTCCGTTTAGTATTCCAAGACCATTTGGACGAATTGGATGGAATGAAAGAAAAGCTGCTTCGAAAGCTGGAAAAACATTGGACATATCAAACAATGATGATGGTTTACTATACATGCGTAATATTACTTATTTCGGTGAATGATGTGGACAGTTTTCCGTAGTTACTAACATTCATTACTTACTACGTTCATTGTCAATTAGGCTGCTTTTAAATTGTAATTTTAATGAAATTTGGAATTAAGCTTGAAGTATAGTCTTTGAAGAATGGGGGTGCAATTTGCACGAGACAGTTCAGTTCGAGGTGTGAGAGATCTTATGAATAATCATGATTTCCACTTTAGCTCGTCTCCCTTAGCGTGTCACACAGACACAAAAGTGACTGTGAGTCCATCATCAAACACTCTTTTGTCGCCAAGTGCCAAAGTCTCTATAACTTTTCTCTCCAAATGCAAATTACTATCAACTTTTTCACTATTGCAGAATAGTTTTAAAGCAAGACGGAGATTGGAGAAGTGACAGTAGTGTGACTTCCACTTCCACTTGCTTGGCAATGCAATCACGTTCGTCTCCTTATGGCAAAAAGCGAAAGGCTTCGTTGCTAAAAGTTAAACAGAGAAAATTGTTAATGTAAACTGTTCCAGGCAAGCTGAAGACGAAGAAGAAGCGTTTGATGAATACATGGTAATATGAGCAGATGTGCCTCATTTGGTTTTTTCTCAGACACTTGGGACACACAAAGTCCAGTGCGGTTCCACTTGTCATTCTCTTTCATCCTTACAAATTACCAAAAGGGGTTGGGTGTCTTTCGGGCTTCCAAGGAAGGATTTTTCTCCCTTTTCCTATTGTTCATTCTTTATCCTTTCTACAGGCTTAAGTGTCCCCTCTTTCAAAGTTTCATCCTAAAACTTACTTAAAATCCCACAAAAATAGACTCGGCAATGTGCAACACATGTACGCAGTATTAAAATCCAATTTGGACTCAAAATTATTAATTAGGGAATTTGAAAGCCAACGGCACATCATCAAACATGCACAGCACAAACACTTGTGTCCCAAAAGGCAATAAAAAGGAGCAACCTGTAAAACTTGTGTGGTGATTGTACTGACATATATATTGAAATGGATTTTATGGTGCCCTTATGTGACTATGTCTTTGTTCATTAAGATGACATGAGCATTTCCGGTTGGATGACGACGACGACGCCCGTTTTTGACGATGCAATCGTCAGTACACTTTCACCTTCTGAATATCAATTGGCCACACGGTTCTTAACAAGACTAAAGCAACGTACGAACGTCGTCAACTACCAGTTTAACTTGAGGGAATCTTGTTCCCACAAACACATTGGCTCATTTAGTCATGTTCACAGCATCTATAAAACCAAGTTTGTATTATAAAGCTTAAAGTTTAGCAGGTACCATTTTGGTGCACTTGTTGATGTTGATGTAGGTGGAATATTGCTTTGCTATACAAAAAAGGATGTCTCGTACTTAGTCTTCTTGTTTAAATCTTATGGGTGGAAAGAAGTCTAAAGAGTGTGAATAAGTGTGAGACGTTCTCAAGCTAAGGTCTACGTATTACATAAGGCACGAGACTGAACCTTCTTGCAGTAAAGTCGCCCACCCCTTCTTACTACTTGTCCGGTGCATTGAGTGGAGATAAATCCGTGTAAGAAGTGGATGAATGCACAACGCATGACGGATGAACATCGTAAAAAGACTCTGCGAAGAAAAGGGCTTGTAATTAAACTTGTTGTGATCTAACTATAAATCTCTATTCAAAATGGACAGACTCTAACCAAAACCAAGCGATCCTTCGACTCGTCGTTCCCTTCCCTCCTCTTTGATTGTGTCAAGCAAGCAAGTACCCTGAAGGAACGCAAAAAGGCTTACCGTTTGATAAGCGAGATTACTATTCAAGTAAAAAAAATCCAATTGTTAGTCTACTGAAGCTACTTTTGGTCGTTTACGTTTTGTATACCCTTGGAAAGTGCAGCCATGCATGCATTATGCACCTTGTGAGAAAAACGCACCTTACACGAATCTTGTGTGTACACTCTCTTTTCTTAACTCCCATGTGCCTTAATTCGTTCAAGGGATGATAAAAACGACGACGGGGGAATCTCACTCAACCTGTGCCCCTGTATTTTCTTTATCGCTCTTGATGACCCTTAAGGCCCATTTACTGCCATGTTCATTGCTTTCCGAGTGGTATTTTTACATGGACTAAACCTGCGACCTGCGACTGGGGAAATAGGAATGTAAAATCCCGCAAGATATCCTAATGCACGATTTCCTATCGAGATTTGGTAGGAATAGAAGTGAAAAATGTAAAATATAGTATTATTTACAGTACTTCTTTCAACAGTTTTCATTACCTTTGTGTTTCTTGAACGGTGAGAAGGATTTTTCTCACCTCAGACTTTATAAACTAATGCGACTTCCTATGTAAAAGTGAGATAATTTAAATCATGGCTAATTGCGAGTTAATTCCCGGCTGGGAAACTGCATTTGCAACCGTTTCTTGAGTATTAAACCTGAGACGATAGAGTAAATGATATTACAAGCTATGTTTCACACGTCAAACTGACTTGCATTTGAATATTCTTTGCGGAGTTAATCTTGATATGTGCTAATTTTTCTAGTTTTGCACTTGTTCATTTATGTTTTAAAAAGCCTTATCATAACATATTTAGATAAAACGGGTTGAGCCGAGTTGAAGTTTAAAACTTTTCTTTTGTTTTCCATTTGAGTTTAGTAGTTGCGGATGAGCTCATAGTAAATAATGGAGTATGGCATTGTGTGAAACGCTGTATGTGTATAAAAAGGGTAATGTAACGAGCGTGTGTTTTGGTATATAGCGGGGATGTACAGCAAGGCTAGTGTGACTTAAACGAAGTGTCCTTCCGTCTCGGGACGAAACAAAGTGAAGGCAAGGCAAGAGTAAGGGCAAAAGCAAAAAGTTTACGCTCTGTTGCGTCGCTTAATCTGTGAGAAATTTTCAACTTGCTCCCTGCAACTTTTGACTTGCTTCGTTCGAGAGTGCACTGTTAATACAGAGCAAAGGAAAAGTTGAATATTGTGCCATGCGGCCATGCCATCAAGCAATGTGTTTTTGAACAATGGGATTCCTGCAGGTCTCAGGTCTCATGGACCCTTAAGTGTAGGCAACAAAGGGACCCGATAATTATGAGATATCAGGACAAAGTCATGCGGAGAAGATGCGATGTGCGTCTATTTTGGGCATGCATGCAAGTAGACACAAACTTTTTAAATGTATAGGACAATAGAATTATTAAGATAAACCGGTTCCACTCCATTTAAAAGAGACACAGAAGGCAGTTTGGCTTTTCCTATGTGAAGTCGTGTGTTATTACAATGGACAGATTTGAGTACTTTGTTTAAGTCATGTCGGCAGTCGCTTGCATACAGAGAGGACCCTTAAAGTCCGAAACCTATAAAACATTTCTACTGCCCCAGTTTCCCCTTAAATTGCCAACAAACTGGATCCATTCAAAATGACGTGATTACATTGCATTTTCCAGCAAAAACTACCAACCATACTACTCAATTCACTTTCCAGACACAACCAAAAGCCGTGCCCAAAAAACTGGGTAAAAATTGTTTTATTTCCCTTTCTGAGTTTTTTAAAGTTCAATATGGGTTGAAAAAATGATTGCTTTTAAGAACCCTTGGAACATGTTAAAAGAAGGGTTATCAAATCATATTGCATTTATTTGAAATGTTGAAAATGCATATCACGAATGGAGCGGAGAGAAAGACAGCCAATTAGACGTGTATAAGAAGCTGATTAATGAGATTAGAGTGGAAGCAGACACACACCTCCTTTATCATCCGAAACCAACGTATATATTTATAATTAAGGTCTTTTTCAGCCGGAAGTTCTACAGTTTTTTCGGACCTTTTTCATAATGGGGCTTTTGACTGTGGTTTCGTTTCGTAGTTCATTTCATGTGCCTCTTAAAACTTATTTTTCCACTTGTTTACTTGTTTTTCCTTCTTTTCTAGACGTTGATTGCGTGTTTTGTGAGACGAACTGACGGCAGCACAAAAAGCCACTTTTGAGTCATGGTCAGTGAGAAAGTTCACTCGCTCCCAGTCAAGTGCACTAAAAACTACTACATACGACTTTTTAACAATGCTTGTCCAAAGTGGAAAAAAATGAAATGAACTGGCCAAAATCTACTACCTTGATTTATATCGTTTTTTGTGGTAAAAGTTTACATATATGGAAATGTGTGGCGTGTTTTACAGCAAAAAAATATACAATTTCATACATTTTTATACATTTTTCTCATACCGAAAATGTTATGTAAACAGTAACCTCCAAAAATATTAAATTGCAGAGGAAGAAGAAGATTCTGAATTCTAAAAATTCTAAATTAGGTTTCAAGAATAAACAAGGGAGGATGACGTATGGTCAACAGATGTGACAACAAGTGACGTAATTGCATGGAGAGTGAACTTACGCTTACTTTCCTGGGACAAAAGTAGACGTGGTTTTATCCTGCTCTTGACATTTTCTGGAAGAGTCGGGAAAGACGAGCAACAAGGACTTGAGCCAATTGTGCATTTTTTCGGATATGGAACTCCAACGGAGTTTACTGAAATATGTGGATCGTTGGGGTGGGAGCTAAGTACCCTTGTTGCAGGATTCAATTTCATGCTAAACAAGGGAGGCCATCTCAAAAACTCAAAAAAGGACGGAGAACATTACTTTCGAATGAGACAAAGTTAAAGAAATGTTCTGTATATTTAGACTGAGATGCTGGAGAAGCGACGACAGACCAAAAGATATTGAACAAGGTCGAGAGGGGAAACTCGAGTCTCACTCGGCAGGGCACAACGACATTTCCAAAGGGCATCTAAAAATCATGAGACTAAGGTTATATTGTCAAAAAAATCATATACTAAAATGGATCACTGTGGAATAACGGAAAGAAGAGCCTTGAAAGTGTTCATAGAAGGGCTCAGGCCACAGGGACACATGTTAACCTTACGTGCTTCATAAGGGAACAGTTGGTTTCTCATTTCTTTTTCGTCAGTGAAATGCAGTGCTGTGTCGGATCGGCTCTGATTTCCACCACGCGTTAATTTGTGTCGCCGTTCAAAAATGTGAATTCCTTTCTAGTGACGACGCTCTTTGCAGGATTATGGACACGAGCAAGGAAAAATTCTTTTTCCGCCACGATGTCACGAGAGAAGTCAAGACTGATGTGATTTTGGTGTGGCCTGCCTGTTTACTCCGTTGTCCCATCTGCAGAAACAGAAAGGGCATTCTATGAGCACTCGAGCACCTACTTCATTAAAGGAAGTGAAGTGTCATTCTTTTCTCAAACATTGAAAGCAAATGGCTGATAAAGTAGGAAAAGGGCAAAGATGAGTCAGCGTATAAAGAATAGTCATAATGTCGGTTTGACCTGTCACTTTTGCTTCGCATATGGCATGGACACAATGTCCAATGCAGAAGACAAACCCAAACCCGAATTTTATGATGGAGGCTTTTGACTATGATGAAAAGACTAATAATTCGTTTTGTGAATGCCTTATTTGTCGAAATGGAGACGGGCAGGGCGCCATGTAATCAACCACTCGTAAACAAAGTCAGTCGTCTCAACACCGGCTCCTTTCGCTGGATACGGTGGATGACAAGTCAAGTTGTCGAAAGTCGAAAACTTGCTATATGTTGCAGATTGCAAGTTTCTACTTTGCTACTTGGTGTATTGTGCTACTGCCTCGAAAAGTTATTTACGCAGGATATGGCCTACGCATGCAAATGCAAAGTGCTACCTCCAGTGCGTAGGTCTATTATGAATACAATGAATAAGGTAAAGCACGGACGGTGATAACACACGCCTTTTTATTGCTACATGGTTCAATGCTCCGTCAAGGATAACCTTTTCAATTCCTCAAAAAGGGCCTTATCCTTATCTCACCGCCAAAAAGTCAACACGGAAACTTAAGAGTTTCTTTATGATTTTTTGATTTCCCTATTTCTGGATTTTATGCGCTTGGATTCTTGTTTATTTGAACAAATATTAACTTAAATTAAGTAATAGGTTCAGTGTATTTTTATTGAATTAATGGAATTGGCGTATATTGACTTTTCCATACTTGATTACAACGCGTCGATAGTGTACAAAGATGAAAATGGGTAAGTTGGGGTTCCCATTTTCCACGGAAAGATTGAAATGAATGCGTGTGAGGGTCGGAGCATTAAATGGCTTGAACGATATTACTATTCATGCATATGCTTTTGTTGTATATATGCTCACCTTCCCAACTTTGCTTTAGATTTATGACAGTGAACTTTTCAACTTTGACGTTTGGTCACACGCAAACCTTGGAAAAGTTGCAAACTTTGATTAAATACACAAGTTAGGGATTAGTTTATTTACGTCCTGCCACCTTCAACTTCCCAAAAACACACAGTCTAATTGCTTCTTCCCATCTTGCAGTCCCTGGTGTCATCTCATCTCCCTGTTCTCCGTAATAACAAGAGTTGCAGGTGTATTCCACACGTGCTCACGCGTACAATCTAACATTATGCACAAAAGGTCTAAGTTTACATGCTATCTAGAGCAGTAATTGTTCCTCTCCTGGGCTTCACCGAAGCACAGGTTTCCTAAGATGTTTTTCCTGGTAGGATAAATCTGTCAGGAAGAGCTTCTGAAGTGTTTCCCCTCAAAATGTTTACCCTCGAGTGAATTCTCGCCTGTGACAATCCCAAAATTCCTTTTTGCAATTAAACACCCGTCTTTTTCGCCTAGGAGTCTCCAAAGGGAACTCGGGACTACGCATTTGGCCTGATGAATGTGACCAATTTGCCAAGCATTTTGCACATTAGGACCACTCTAATGAATATTCTTTTTCTCACTCCCACTACTGGAAGCATGGTGCCAAGAAAAAACCTTAGGAACTTACTGTACTACAGTTGTACTATACTATTACTATATAACGCATTCAAAACTGCTCTTTTTACTTTATTTCGCTATAAAGTTGCTATAAAAGTTGTCCTATAAATGCATCTGAAAACTTATGAGTAAACAGTGCTTAAAGTGAGAGTTGGATTGTGTCTAATTATCCACGTAAATTAGACATAGGGTGCCATTTGGCTATGTAATCAAATTAAAATGGTAGAAGGGAGTCTTTGTCTCCTTGGGCATTGCGTGTGTGTCGCTCGACCATGTTGAACCCTTTTTGGTCACTTTTCTGTTTGTTTCAAAGCTACTAGCTTTTTTGCATTTTTGCATGCTGGTGAGGCGGGAAACATGCTCAGAATTTAATTTAATGAGGAGATTTTTGCATGAGGAAAAGTGTGTTGAGTTGAGTTATGTACGAGAGAGAACAAAGTGCCGAATTATGCATGTCAAAGCATTTCCCACAGAGACTAATGTCAGTTTCCATTTCAAACTTTTCCTTCAGCACAAAATGTTCAAGTCAAAGTCAAAAAGATTTTTGTACATTTGCCGAAAGGAGCAAAAGCACAGAAGTCAACTTGTCCTCCATTCCATTCTTATGTGGATTTCCTTGTTAGAAAAAGTAGGAGCAAGTGCAACTGCCATGCCGGTTAGGCTTAGGCTCATGTGGTTTAACAACACAACAGAACACAATCTTCTGGTCGTTCTGGTACTTCTGGTCACTGAGTATGTCTCGTATTGAATTCTGTGTCCCTTTGGTACTCAAAACGTCACCGTCACCAAAAAAGCGAACGTAAATCGTATGATCGTGAGCAAGCCAATTTCACTTTTTCTTTTTATTCCGAGCTGGATTTCCACTCGTCATTTGTATCTGTCTCACTTGGTAAAATCTTGAGAGGAAATCTTGCAAAATTGCAAATTTTTATTCTGTGGTGAATTACCATGTGTTGCAATGACAGAGATGAATGCCCATTGGTGAACAAGGACAGGAATTAACGAAAAAGTGTATTTCCAATTTACATTATAGTAACTAAATTATGCATTAACATTAACACATCTTAAGACTTAACGCTAATAAATCCAGCCAACACCTCTATGACACTTAGCCGAAAAATTCCTGGATGGGACGGAATTTTTCAAATATTAGGGACTTTTTCAGAAAATTGCAAATTCTTGTAAACAGTTTCAACTCAAAGGTCTTCGGGGGAAAAAGCGTAATTGATTATACTTGAAAATGAAATACAATCTGGAAAATGTTAACGGGAAGTTGTCATCGAGTTTTCCTCAGCTCTTTTGTCCACGTCGTGTTTGTCTTGTGAAACATGAGAGATGAAAAGTATGCAGAAAGACGCAGAAAAAGTAGAATAAGAAGTGAGCAAGTGCGTGCATGTCGAGGGAGCATTTATTGCCAACTCCAAAAGTTGACTGCTGCGTCGGCAGGGCAAGGATAAATTACACCTTGACACATCTTTACCTTTTCCCTATTGAAAAATGAACAAAGTCACCAGAGAGACAAATGTGGACAAGTATACTTTGCCGGAGGAAGAAAGGTACATTGCGTACTACTATGTTGTATTACTGCAACAAGCAGTCACAACAGTCTCAACATCCCGTCGCGTCGTCTTCATCCGCTCCTTAATCAATCAAATGGCAATCAAACGTGCTGTTCCAAACCATTATCAATTCAACTTATCAGCCTCTTTAAGGTTTCTTTTCCTTCCTACGCAAAATGAAACAATGAAGAACCATTGACTCACATGGGCACAGGATAATGCGATGAAAACGCATCATAATGTTCCAAAATTTCATACGCAAGCATGTAAACAATACAATGCAATTACGAGCTTTTCATAAAAAATGAATGGATAATGTTGCTGAGTACGACTTGTCTGATGATAATAAAAAGCAGAGAAAATGCCCCAAATGATGCGCTTCATTTGATCTCTCTTCTTGAGTCAACAATGAAAAAAGTAACGAGCCAAGTGATGATAGTTACAAAATGAATGAGTGAGAATGGTGCACCCATCACAACTTCATAAATCAGAGTGGCTCATTAATTTTTTCAGGTGTAATGAGGACGCAAGGAAATCTGTACGGAGCAGGACCCCATGAAGCTACTTGTTGTTAGTACGATCCTAACCTTTTTATCCTATAGGTTACTTATCGTTTTATGGATATAATAATATTATTATTATTTCCGAGATTTGGGTTAAAGCAAGTCACACACATTCACATTTATTCAGCAGGTTTGAAAAGAATCGAGCATGACCTTTTCAAAGACCTCCTGCAGAGCGACCCTCTCGTCATGACTCATGTGACGTACAGGCACTGAAAATTGCAAATGTTGCAAATCCCGTTGTGTCACGTGCAATTCAATGCTCAATTAGGATCAACACAAAAAAAGCTTCTGCATTGCATCTCAGGTCTCGAGTGCAAATTACCTGGTTTTGTACAAAAGAAGGGGTAAATTGTCAATTTGGAGGTTTGTGTACACGCTTTCCCTTGAGAAAAATGCATTCATGACGATGACAAGGAACTTGCGACGCATCCATTCGTACTGCAAGTGACAAATGATGATGATCAGTGAAAGTGTATCGAATGTATCGTCTGGAATTTTATGTAGAGAAATCTCGTTCGCAGTAGAAGCAGAAAATAAGCGAGAAGACGAAACGAGGAACATTGAACTCACAACTTCCGAATGTGGGAAACATTGAGAATAAAAAACATAAAGTTGGCTGTTGGTTTATTCTCTTACGAGTCAAGTTGTGTAGGAACGAACAAGGGCGGAGTGATAAAAAATGATGCGAATCCTTCCTTGTTTTATTGTCTCTCGTGCATTTTTCATGAGCTTTCCCATATCGGGGGAAAGTAATCCTGAATCATTTTTGCCACCGACATTTTTCACTCCGGCTTGTCTCTACCGCAAACAGCAGTAGACTCATGGGTGCTCATGCTAATGTGTCTATCGTGCGTATCCTCATGTGAATCCTCTGCAAGTCTGCAACCAAACACACAGAGTGGACGACGACAATGTCGACCGTCTCCGGCGACGCTAATAGCCTCATTTTAATTTTTTAAAAAAACCTTGCGTCTTTTGTCACGTTCTACTACTTTTTTGTAAAAAAATTCCTAAAACTGGTTATGATACTTAGTAAGTTACTAAAAATACTGAACTGCTAATATAATAATAAAGTCAGCCACCCGTTTGTTGTTTATCTTGTTCACATCTTTTTGCTCACAATGCCGTTGTTTTCCATTATCTCTCAACAAAGTAGACAAAAGTTGACATTGACATTGTGTTTTTGCTACGAGAATATAATGCCATTTCTTCGCTAATCTTGAGTCAATCTCACAAACACAACTGTGCTCCACAGAAAATTTTTATGCCTAACAATGTAACGGTCGTTGTCGTGATTTTGTCTGCGTCGTTCTAGCAGACAATGTGCTTACAAGCAAATTACGCCAATTGCGCATTGTTAAATTTGCAACTGTGCTGTTGTGTACTTGTATCATACAAAATGCAAAAAAGGGACTTGTTTATTTGCATGATGAGATTAGATTCATTCACCTAAAGAGAACATGGACATGGACAAAAAGTTGACAGCGAATTGACACCAAGCGGCTTCTTCTTTTCTTGTCCAAATACGGAATCAATTTGCATTTGTGTTTACCGTGCACTTAAGGCTTTGCACGTGCAACAAACTTACAGACTTGAAAAAACACAACAGTCGTTCCGAACTCCGAAGAAGGAAGAAGTTACCAAACAACGAAAGCTTCCTTTGCTCTCCTCTTCTGCTGCTCAAAATATTGTGTTCAACTTCAAATCTTGTATGAGAACTAGAAGTGAAGACATCAAGAAGCAAAACGTTTGAAACGTAGAACGCCACCTTCCACCAACTGATGCGACTTCCTTTCAAAAATTACACAGTGTTTTTGCTTCTAAACGTTCTTTTCTCACATGAGTCATTAGACCTTAGAAAATTTGCATATTTATTACCGAATCATTTACAATTTCGTACGTGTCCATTTCCTTTCACTAGTTCTTTTTCACTTCTACTGTAACCTTTAATACGAACTTGCAAATATCCCATGAAAGTTCCTTCATTCAAATTTTTTTTCGGGACATGCTGGTGGTCTGTTTGCGTTTATTGTATGTATTACCTTTACTTTTTACTGCTTACCTGCTAATTTAAGTTTTGTGGTTGCGATCGTAGGAAAGGCAAGTAAACCGAAAGCTCAAAGAAACACTTTATACACACGCTAGCCATCAACTTTTAAATTGGAAAAATAAACAATTCTTTTTTTTCTCATTTCATTTCATGTAGACATTTTGCTGACGCTGTTCCTTTATTTCACGCAGAGCAGTTGCCATTTCATAATAATCTTTCATCTATCTGTATACATTTACCTTTACATTTACGACTGTGCTAATTGGGTCGTCGTCCAAGTCGACATTTTTTGCGTTTATTATTTTTGCATGCCGCATATAAAATTTTATATTTCCTTTCAAGGAATATAATAGTTTGGCAATATTCAAAAAACCGTGTAATTGGATTTTTAATCGTAATTTTTGTGACGTAGAAACAAGAAGTGGAAGTGACAGAGCGAAAGAAGGTAAGAGTCGTCAGTCGTCGCCATATCCACTGGTCACTATAAACTAAACTGGACATTAGGCGCTGGTGACCAACGTTCTCATTGTACTACTAATTGGCTTTTCTTATTGTGGAAACTGGTTCTTTCATGTAACTTTTTCAAATAGGTAAAAAGGCAAGGCGATCAATTTTGCTATTTTTTCCAATCCATAGTTGTGAATTTGAGTCCCATTGCACACATAATCAGAGATTGCAAAAAATGAAGTCGAAAGTTTTCCCATCGTTTTTCTTCTTGTTTTTCGTACTTGCGCTCAGTTCCCAATTAAAATTCATGTGCTGGCTTTTTGGAATCAGTTGTACTTACGTCTACTACGAACATAAAATAGAGTACGGAAGGTCCGAAAGCCGTGTCTGTCAAGTTTTGCTTATTTTATCAGCTTCCGCTGACTATTTTTATTTACATTTTTCTTGTACAGAAAGTTGTTTGCAAAAATAATGGTCCAAAATGGGCACTCATGGGAAACGGAGCGGATCGATTTGTCCACGCATACAGTGCAGTATAGTGCAAAAAATTCGCGGGTGGAATGACTAATGTGTTTCTGCTAAGATGACCTGTGTCACGAAAGTGACCTCTTCCCAGGGTTGCACTTGCTCAGGCACCCAAATTGGAACAAAAGTGAAATGATACATTAGACTCAGCAGAATGAGGAATCACAATCACGATTCTTTTAGCTATATTCGTGCGGAATATAAAAGAGAAACGATTATTTCTGTTTGTAAGTTACACAGAAGCTTCAAAATGTACGCAGCATGGAATTAGCGGCTTGTTTTTGCCATTACACGAAATGCATGAGGACCGACGGCACGACAAGATTGTCTACTACTTAATGCATAGCAATGGAAAAATATCAAAGGTCGTGTCGAGTGTGATTGCTCAATTGCATTTCATTTTTATGTATGTGGAAATGAAAACTGGTCTTGAATTCAATTCGTGCCTTTTTGTAGTACTTTGACACTCTGCATTTCTAATGTAAAGACAATGTTTCGGAAATTGAGGGAGTGTATGGCCATTTTTCACTATTTCTAAGTTAACCATTTAACTAAGTTAGTAAAACTTTTGTTAGATTGTTTTTAATCCCCGCATTGTCAGCGGTTTTGTATATTTACTAATTTAAGTTTTACAATTTCATAATTTCCACCATCTGATGATAAAAAGACATAAGAAAAGACAGAGTTTGCCTGTTTGCCACACACAGTCATATTTAGTCCTCATAATGGGAACTTTTTGGAGTCGAGAACTCATAAGATCCCGTAAAATTGGACCAATTATGTATGAAAGAAAGGAAACAAACGACGTCGTCATCCAATGATTATTATGAAATGATGCATCATTTTTTTCGCTATTTTCTACAATTTTCTACACGGTCTGAAATTAAGTGTTTCACGTGTACGAAAAAGTTTGCTTTTCGCCCCACGCGTCTCACTGTGTAAAGGTCAAGTCAATTTAAACCATTTTTTCCCTAGCTTTTTGAAATCCTCAAGAAATTACTGCATAAAAACCCCACAGTCGCAGTCGTATAATTGAGAGTAATTTAATAGCTACTTATACTGTGAATTTACCCGTGCGCAGTAAACGGGAGATCGTGACTGTTTACCGTTCAACTGTTCCATGTGTATGCAAATTGTAGTCTAATCTGCCAAACAACGACGAAAAATTCAGTTTCAACACGGGTCAATTTGGCCTTTGGGAATGTCATTGTACGTCCTGTAGAGCGTAGCAAACTGGTGATGTCTTGATAGAGAGGACGAGAGGAATGTAAGGAATAATGGAAGGAATTATCTAAAAGGTGACTTTTGGAAATTGTAGTGAAAAAAGCTATTCATCCATACTATTATTTTCTGGAGTATCCGTTGATTGTCCCTGTTTGTGCCATTAGGTCTAATTCATGGTGTCTCTAAGGGATGAAAGAAGAGAACAGATAAGACTTCATGTGGAGCTAATAATGTGACTACTGCACACAGCAAGTCCCTTCCATGAAATCTTAGTTTCACATTCGCTTCACATGTTGTACGTTTGCTTTATTATTATTGTGTCTTTTTCTATTTATTTCTGCTATTCATTTTTCTACACACGATAATTTTGCAGAACAGAAAAACAGTCTAAATATTCGTATCACTTTAATGTTAACAACTCTAAAGTTCGTCCCCAAACGTAGATCTAGAAGTACATCACGACTTCGAAACTTTATTATATAATTTTCATATACTAAATTATTTAATATACTTTTACAATAAATGGCATTAAAGTGAAACAGATCAAGTGTGTAAAGAGAGTGAAAAAACGAAAAAAGGCAAAAGAGCAATTCGTGTGGACGATGTTGATTTGAATGGAAAGAGACATGAAATGCATTTACCCCTTGCTGTGAATTTTGCAGGAACGAGAAGGAAGGTTTGTGACCACATGCAGAGCAGAGCACTTGATTCGGATTTACTTCACACGCGGACACCAATTCAATTTTTATATTACACTGTAAATTAATACAGATTGGAATGATTTGCTCTTAATAAATGGTTTTAACCTTTTCATTCGTTATGCGTTAATTGCCTTTCCCTTTATTAATTTGCATTTGGGATGAACATCACATTTTTTTGCATTGGAGAAGAGAAGAGAGGAGATGTATTCGGAGAGCGTAGAACAGCCTACTGTATAACAATGTAATTTTAAGAACGGGGACAAAAAACTGAAGATATTTAACCATTCAAAAGAGGCTTTTTTGAAACGTAAAATAAAGGAAATGGAAGGAAGGAGAAAAGATTTTGAAAAATAGAGATGATGCATGAGCTGTGTTTTTATCCGTTTGCTAGTGTTTTGCAAAGTTTTGCAAATCTTTGTAAAGAATGTACATTGTGAACATGACAAGTGGGTCTGTATGCGTGTAAAATTGCAAAAGATTACGGAAAGGAAATATCCTTATCCTTTATAAAGTCCTTTCACACCCGTGAAAGCTTTTGTTCCTTGGAAATTTGCGCTGTTCTGTTTTTCCAAGATGAAGAAGAAGAAGAGTTGATCTTCATATCTTGATACATAATGTTCTTCTTCCACAGGCAAAACTTGTGTGAAAAGCGAAAGTTTAAAAAGAAAAAAAAAGTTTTTCCTTCGCAAAATGGTTTTTTGAAAGCACACGTTGGTGGCGGGAAAGGATGACGAACACGACTACGTCAACTACCACGGAAAAAACAAACTTTTCAATAGACTCCTGCTTCCCAATGAGAGAGTGTGTCAGATTATTTTGCCATGGAATAACTTAGTACTTCCACCATCACCACAACATTGCTTTAAAAATGCGGAAGAATTGCCCATTTCGCAAGTAACAACAACTTTAACTTTACCTACTCCAAAAAAATCGTTACGTCCTTCTTTCATTCATGGTCCTCAGTGTCATGTGGCAAAAATCCATGTGCATTCCTTCCGACACTTTTGACTTTTCCTTTTCTCCACCAACTATTTCACTTATCTTAACTTTTCAATACAAGTTCAATATGCTGCCTTTGAGGCCATTATATATCCAAAATAACTTCCACTTTATGCTCTCACATGAATGAGCTTTGTCAATCATAGCTGACCTTATGATTTGCACACAAAACTCAGTATAAATACTGATTTGGCACCTTCCAAACAATACAGTTCCAAGCTTCTTGGGTTTTCAGATCCATTGTTGTATTGTTATCAGCCGCAAATTAGACGGTGAGAAATCATTCAAATTATATATAATTATACATTTCAATTCAAAATTATGAACTTGTTTTGCATTTGAATATTCTGTATTTTTTAATAACTGCAGAATCGACGATGCGCGTGTACGTCGTAGCGTTGGCTATCGTATTTATTTCGGCTGCGGTCCACACTGCCAACTCGCAGTCACCTTCACCATCAGGAATATCAGCTAATGTGAGTATAGAAAGTACCGAAAACATTCATAGTTCGTCTGAAACGTACTTATTCTGTTAGAAAATATTAAATGTTTCCAATATAATCACAGGTCAACTTGAGTGGACTCAATTCACTAAACCCACTGAGCCTTATATTAACACCGGTAACGTCATTGTTGTCCCCGTTGACTGCCATTTTATCAACTGTTGTGAACTTACTCACCACGCTTCTTGGTCTTGTGACTGGGCTTCCTTCAATGCTTTTCGGACTTCTTCCTGGTCTTCTATCCACACTGACTGGAACTGTAACTTCTCTGTTGGATGTTAGCAAACTGTTGTCTGCTTTGCCATTGTCCAACTTGACGAATTTGTTACCTCTTCAAAATTTGACCAATTTACTCCCTCTTGGGAATTTGACCAATCTTCTCCCCCTTTCTGAACTCACTAACTTGACGTCTCTTGCCCCACTTCTGAACTCACTTACTGGACTTCTCAACCTTCCCAATAACATCACCATTGGATTGCAAACATCAAAAAACTTACCATTTGGAATCGATCAAGCTTTTAACGGCGGAAATAGCCCATTCAATTTCCTTTTCAATCTGTTGAGTGGCTTGCCAATTTCATCCAGTCCTGTGTCACCGCTGAGCGGAAATCCAAGTGCAAGTGGCAGAGGATTAGCCAGTTTACCTTTCTTGGGATCGCTTCTAAATCGAGGACCTTTAAGCGCATTGTTATCTGGTTAGCATGCAAAGTCAATTTATGTTTTCACACGTTTTAAAACGAATCATTTTGGTTCTAATTTATTTTGCGAATTCTTCTATTTTCAGGTTAACAATAAGTTAAAGTCCCATAATTCCTTAGGAATGGAAATTTCTACATGTTGGCTCAAGGAAGAATGAAATTGCAATGTCAAAAACATCTTTTCTGTAGTTTGTAGTATAATTTACAATAAATCCTTTGTCTATTAACCCACTTTTCTTTTTTGCAATTGTTTGCGAGCATTGAATGGATTCGCACAGTGTGATTTATTAGTCATTAACACACAGTAATTATGAGCAGGATACAGCAACCTTCTACAGAACTTGGCACACACTGCATACATTTTAACGGAAGCAGTAAGTTAAACTAGTTGCCGGTTGCCACTGCTTAATTGTTGACATTTCACGAAGTAATTCATAACGACGGAAAGAACCGTTTGAAACTTGACGCATGTGGTAAAGTTAACGCACCTTCTTGTGAAGACAAAAGCAGAAGAGACAAAAAACACATCTATGAATGAAAAATAGCAACCCTTCAGCCAGAATTTTTTCATGAAGTAAACATACTGACTAACAGACACATTTATCATAGGGAGACGTTCAGTTAGACTTTAGACAAGACGCGGACTGCCGAGCAGTAGCAAAAAGTGCAGCGTTTTCCATCTCATATGTAAATGAAAGGAAAGGAAATTAAATTGTGCGTATACGCATCGTTCGAAAGTCCTATAAATATTTACATAGAGAAAGCATTAATTGTAATGCTTGCTTGGTAATGAAGAGTGTGTGACCCTGATTGGACCGGACAATCTATCGACGTCATCTCTACATGAGGTGTAATTAACACACACCCCCTGCAGTCATAGAATACAAAACATCGTCGTCGTCGTCAAATAATGTGTTTTGTTATAAACGCAGGTTTATTCTTCAGATAAAACAAAAGGGACAAAGAGCATGAGACTTCGCGATAGAACACACCATTAGCGCATTACGACATACAGAATTACATGGGGAAAGAAGAAAACAGCAGGTATCTAAATGTGTTGAACAAAATCCATTATTATTTGATTACATTATTAGCGAAACAGAACTGTGCGTATTACAATGTTTATTATTTATGCGAATTCTTATCTTATAATTACAAACCAGCATTCTCCTCCAAACCCGGGTAACGAATCTTGGCAAACTAAGTTTACATAACTAATAAAATTTTCAAAGCGCGCTATGAACTTCCGGTACATTTTGTTGGAAAATGGAATACAAAAGCAGGATTCTTTAATAGTAGTTGTTGGTTTGTTTATTTTTTAACTTCATTTTCGTTCGTGGATTCCTACGTTTAAAATCTGATTGTTCCATCGTAAGTAGAACATTTACATAAAGGGATTTGTAAATAAATTACACAGATAATCACACAATGTTTGTTTCAAGCTAATAAGAAAAGCGACGGGTTTTATTGTTAGATGTGGCAGTGTGAAAATGAAAATGTGTTGCTGGGATCATACTCATTAAATTTAAAAATTGATGTTACAAAGTGATATTAGCGGGTTTTACATTTCGTTGATTGGGTCACAGCAGGACGCCGAAAAAACAAAAAGTCCGATTTCGTGCTCATTATGCACAGAGAGTTATTGAAGGTGCTTTTTCGTCCTTGCATCTTTTTCGGGAAACGAAACCGATTTTCAGATTTCAGGCATGATTGTTTGATTGTCTTGTCATCTTGTCTTGTTTTGTTGTCCAATTTAGTTATTTTGTATTAAGAAATCTAAACCTTAGAATAATATTTTAAGTTAGTGAAAAAGTTACAGATTTTGATTTGGGAGGAGCAGATTGAAAATGCGAGTCACATAGATGCATTTCCCTTGTATTTTGGTTCCACTTGAGTGGAATGGTGAGTGTAACGGAGGATGAAAGATGTGTAATGTAACTCAATTTGGCCACCCTTCCAATAAAGCAAAGGCCGAGGCCGAAGGGAGTCAAAAGCAAGATAAGGAAGAGGTCGAACACAATAGCTATGTCACCCCATTCCATCCATCGCAAGCCCTCTTCTTCCCTCAAAACAAAACAATGCCAAACTACAAATGCAGTCGACTGGAGAAAATTGTACTGAAATAACAAGCGACTGCTGAGCTAGCGAGGATAAGCACGCACGTACTTTACGAAACAAAAGTCTGTCAAGTTCAATTTAATTACGTTATTTTTTATATGATTCAAAATATAAGAAATCAGGGTAATAGTAAATAAGAAATGTGCGCTATTATTATCAAACATTGAACGATGAGAATTGGAAATTCTGTATCGCATTATTTCATTTCCTGGGAGCGAGTGACAGGTAAAATGTCATTGGAACTTGTGTGTAATGGGAAGAATGGAATTGAAATGAGAATGAAGCTCAAAGGCGCGGCTCTTCTGTTCGACAAGGGAGAAAGCAACTTGAACTTGTTAACATGAGGACATTGAGAAGTTGTTCAAGAGAAACGCGTTTTGTTGCGTTGCATATAATAGTGTACTAACTTTTTTTTGTGGACAAAAAAAGTAAATGAAAAGAAACGATATAAATATTTCACCCTTACTATTGGACTGACTGAGTTTGCCTCATGAATCTACTTTGAATTCAATCACACATGTCCGAAGAAGTGGAGGACAAAAAAATTCCGTACAAAATGTGGAGAAACGCGTGTCTTTCTCCTTTTTATTCTATAAGGGGACTGTGAAAAGAAAAACATGCACGCATTGTTCAGCTCCTTGAAGAAAAGAAGTTTTTTCTTCTTCTTACTTCGTTTCTCTGCTTTTCCCTTTTGCTGATGCACGGGGCAAAAGATGCGGAGGATACGTCTTCTTCTAGCACTTCATCCTGAAGGGGAAAGTAGTACTTTGAGGATCTTTCGCTATGAGATCCGGCTAAGAAAGGACTCCATTGTGTTTCTTCAGGCTTCGGGCAAAGGAAGTAAATCAGCAAATCCAAAAGCCTTGCTTGCATATCCCAAGTTGCACCGAGTAAATCTCACTAGAAAAGGAACGAAGAGCGGACACAAAAAAGAAGGAAAGTAAAATCTCAAAGTAAAACCGATGAGAAGAAATGCAGACATTTCAATATGCACAGATTTTCAACTAGTCCCGGCCACGGCATAAGGCAAGCTTAACAACTTCTTTCTACTTCCAACTACTAGGTTCAATCTTCTTCTTTTTTTCAATGGTGCAAAATTTCGTGTTTCCATTGGTCTAAATAGACTTTCAACTTTTCCCATTCCATTTGCAAATGTGATCCCAGCGAATTTTGCAGATTTCTTCGTTGATTTCTGCAACCTTTTCCTGAAAAAGGTTGCAAAAGCAAAGCTGTTTCATTTACATGTCACAACCTCACCCTCGACCCTCACATACAACTCACAGTAGAATTGAATATTTTTATATTTCCATTTTCACTTTTCACTTTTTCACCTTGTGAAGAACAATTTGAAATAAAAGTGCGTAAATATACTATAAATTACCAGAATTAAAAACGGTGTTTTGAAGTTACTTGCCTTTAAAAAAGTTTTAACATAAAAAGTCATTTTTATTGTATACAGAGGAAAATTTGAATGTGATAAAATTGCGACTGGATTTATTTTATGCATGTCCGATGGAGACTGAATCTGGAGATGTAAACTATGGATGAAAAGTACATTTTGGAAGGGTAAAGGAAGTGGAATGACATTATGAGTTGACAATGTGCACGAAGGGACGACGAGGGTTGAGCAGTCGAAGGGGGTAAGGTAAAATAAGATGCAAGTTGGTAACGTTGCATTCACCACTTTTTATGCTTGTTCAAGCAAGGAAAATAAAGTTGAATGGCAATCGATTCCTTCCTCCTTTTCCCCAAAAACTGTCCTCTGAATCTTATAATTTACAAAGTTAAGGCCATGAAAACACGCCTAAGAAAATCTTGACTTTTTTTTGCTTCAGCTTCACTTTCCCTCGACTTATTCCGGTTCAAACTATTGCTGTCTTCGTTAAGCTTTGAGATTTTCGGCTGAGCGCATACAAAAATATTTCCAAATGAATTACCTTTTATGGTCAAAATTGTCCCTTTGTCCCAAATGTCCCAAATAAGGTGCCCAAGTGCACCCTTGGTAAATTATTATCGCTCCTGCCACGAGGAAAGACCCCGACCACGAATTCCTCAGCTGTAAACACATCATTGAATTACCTGTGTTAATAGCCGTTTTGTACGGAACCTTATTTGAGGCAGCCGATGCGATGGGGCCCTGCCTGCGGACTTTGCGACGGTCGCCTGTAATAATCACGGTCATAAATACCAACAGGGAATGCGTCTCTTCATGACAAGTCGGAATCAATCATATTTCACCCTTCGTTGCATTTACAGGTGAATCCAGGCATATTGGAATAGATATATAACATTGTTATGTTACGTAGCTGAATTTCGACGTCTCAACATTCCTTTACAACTTATGTCAGTCGGTCAGTCAGTCGCCGTCGGATGAAAAGGACTGAGGACCATTTTATGTACTTCAGGTTCATTTAGTCCCCGGACCTCGAGACCCTTAACACAGGACAAGTTTTCATTCATCGGTGATTATGGTGATTGTCGTCTCCTGCTATAATAGATATACGACTGTATGAAATCGAGGCAGATTGTTCGAGATGTTGATGTGGTTCAGAATTAAGTGTGGATAAGTATATTGCATTGAAAAGGGTCAGAGTTAATTTTGGGGATGAGGATGACATTGATAATGTTAATGATGATGCTCATTGTCAATTTTTGTTCTGGACAGATGGCAATGTCCACAGATTGAGAGTCGATCAATCTCTAAGGCAGGATAAGATGCTGAGTCACTCTTTGTGACGAGTACAGTGAACGTGGACCGTCAAACAGGATAAATCTCTGTCATTCTACCAAGTCACTCTGACTCACTAAAATGTTATCAGCTCATCAATCTTAAAATCAAATCAACTTTATTATTATTTGATATTTTTATGATAATGTCTTTTTTGGGTTTAGTATCGTTGGCATTTTATTGGCCTACTAATTCTAAAGGGAAATGCATAAAACGTTTCATGATTTTGTGTTGTTTCGCCTTCGCCGGTGGCTACAGTGGATTTGTTTGCGCAAATTGAGAGGTGGTTGACTTATAAACGGTAAAATGGTCGTAACTTGGGAACTTTCTTAGACGCAGAAGGATTAGGAAGAAAGGAGGAAAAACACACTCGCTCAAATTAGTTTTCAAGGCAGAGGAGAATTTTGTGTGGTAAAATGGGAAAGGACTAACTCGTAATTAGAGGACACTTCCCTGAAGAAGTAAAGGTATAGATTTAATGCTTCTCTTTACAGCACTCACTCTTTTTGTTTTTGTCTCGTGGCCATTTGAGCAAAGAAGAAGATGATGTCGAAATTCTCATGAAACCAGGTTTATTTTCCCTTGCTTCTTTCTTTTCTGTAAACACACATAGTAGTCATCGATTTCACTTGAAATCCTGAAACTCCTGGCTTTCTCCTGTGACGACGAGAGAAGTGCGTGAGTGTGTGTGCCATGTTAAGTAGCGACTACCTACAGAATCCGGGTAAGGAAAGGAAGGGAATAAGCTGGCTTTAGGTAACCATGGCGTGGCTCCGATCCAATCTGTTGAGGGAAGACGGGAACTCCAATTTCTTCCGGGATTTCAAGAGGACTCCCTTCCCGCACAAGTTCAATTGCTCAGCGGGAGCTAACAGAAAAAACTCCCTGCTTTCTCTGCTGTTGCAACTTAATATTATTTAAGAAAAAACTGAGACAACGTGAGACAAGAAGATTCGACGACTTTCAGTTTCTTCAAATCCACACTTCCGCTTAGGTTCCTAAGGTTTGGATCAAGTCTTCTCAGAAACAAATCCGAACCCGCATCTGCCAGGTCTATTGAACCTTCAGGGCCCCTTATGTGCGCACTTTGAGTAGTCATTTTGATGTGCGGTTGTTCGGTCCGTTAGCTTCATTTGGAGGGAGAAAGATCAAATCATAAGAAATGGCTTTCAATTGATACTGATACAAGATGCTCGTAAATGAAAAGGGTGGATCGCAACGGGTTTGTTGTGGTGGGTGCACTAGTGCAAATCATGAGATACCCTTGAGAGATGAGACTCTCTACTATTGTGTTTCGTTTGAGAAATGATCCGTTGGGTAAACACAGATGCATCTTCGTTCCACTCTTGCATCCGCATCCGTCCTATCAAAAAATATCTGAATGTCATGTTTCGTACTAATAATACCAAAAAGCTGTAAAGGGTGTGTGCATCCAAACTCACTCTTTCAAATGCATCGGGTGTGACACACTTCAATGCATTTTCAGGATGAACGTAAAAAAAGATGTGTTTTCATCTTTGCGGTAGGGAAACATGGATACAAAGGCACATTTATCGATTGTTAGAATGTTGCAAGGATTTTTAAGTGCACTCAAACTGATCCTTTCCACGGGTGACTTACTGGTAAATCATCAACTGAATATCATCTTTTCATTTCTTAGAAAGAAGAGCTCGTACGGATTCCAAGGAAAAATAATCTCTGACGATCTTGTTTTTTTACAAACTCCGTTTTGAGGTCACAAGAAAGTCTTGTGTGGTAATGGAGCATGGTATAAAAATGGAGAGACGAAAAAAATCAAGTTGAGTGACCAAAAGGAAGAAAATGCCCGGGTGATTAGGAAAAGTGGAAGTGACGGGTGAAGCGACTCCAGTGTGGACTCGGGAGCCTGATGACCCTTTCCGTGTGTCGTTAAAGAGGGAAAAGTCGGGGCTGTTGACTGACGAAGGAAGATTTATGTGGCACGAGAGACTCGTTGAGTCTCTTGAGGAGAAAACTTTTTTCTTTCTCCCATGTCTATTTAAATGGTCGTTTGGGGCATCATTTACAAACCAATGCCCACCTTACCAACACAAAGTGGAGAAGTCATTTCCAACCATGTCCACACGTGTGTCCACTCGGGAAAATAAGCTCCGCTCAAATGATAGCATCCAACAACTTATAGTCACATTTCACTTTATGTCTTACCCTTATAACCATCTTTGGACTATAAAAATAACATCTCAAGATTTCCCCATCAAAAAATGTATCAAACATTTTCTGTATCAGTTTTTATTATTACTTCCATTTTTTCTTTGTTGAAGTTCTCAAATGACTTTTGTTTTGTTTTTGTTTTATTCAATTGGGTCGTGACTGCCGTTCAAATGTTGATGAGCTCTGCGACCTGTTGCCACTTGTTTTGTCTTTCCTCCACAGGAACAAAGAATTTTCATCGTGACTTGAGAAATAAATGAAAACAAAGACACGAAACGCAATCACAAATAAATGCAGAATCATTACCATTATTCATTAGCAGGTTCAAATCCTGTTTTTTGTCATTATAATTTTAGTCTTGCGGTTATATGGTTAAGTGTTCACAATTGAAAGTTACAGAACAAAAAATATGATCGAAGATGATAAAAGATTAAAGACAATTTCGAGATTTGAGATGATGATGATGCAACAGTGACCAAGTGACTCGTGGCGGAAGGATGGCACGATGGCAGTCGTTTCCGACAACTACTACCCTACTAATTTACTCTCAGGTGCAAAGTGCCAATGCACCCGCTTCTTTTTACTCATTAGCACTTGAATACTTTTGACGAGTACAAGAAGACGTTTTTTTGAATAGTAATACATGGGAAAGGAATCGGCATGAGATCTGAGAGAATAAGCAACTCAGCCGCACCTGTCAATCTAAACACAGGTGTGCACAAAGACGTTTATCATCAGGTAAATAAATGCAATCATAATGATTTTCGTCCATGCGCGGATGCGGATGCAATTGTGGCTGTCTAATATTGTTGTATTGGCGTACACAAAAAGTGCATTTAACACACAACAATGTAATAAAAATGCAGCGTTGTGTCGGCGGTGTTCATCGACAGAAGCGGTAGTCGAATCCGAACTCGTGAGGCCTGGAGGCTTCGTTTTAGGCAATAAGCAATAAGTTGTATAATGCAGATTCATCACAGGTTGTAAAAGGACAAAAACGAAAGGATCTCTCTTGTCTTTGGAACTTTGTACACGTTCCATGCATCGGCGTCTTTTCAGATTCCATTGACTGATTGCATAAAAAGCATCCAGGCATCGAATCCTGAACAAACATTTTTTCACCTTCTCATAGCAAAAACACGTGTTTGGAATAATAAATATGAAAAATATCAGGAAAATATAGGGAATTTTGAAATGTACTGAAAAATCTTTATTTGAAATTCAGAAAATTGTACAACTTGAAACATTTCTTGAATGTACACTATATAAACGATGATTTTGAAGTCAAATGACGTAAAAAAA
>JABASF010000438.1:0-42345 GCA_019776145.1 Harlomillsia oculata | reverse complement strand
GGCGATTGACCAGGGAACTAGCAGCAGTCGATTTTTGGTATTTTCACTTTTTTCTGTATCAAAACTGCTAACTTTGTTATAATCTTATATGGTAGCTTCATTTCATAACATACTACAAAGCAAAAAGCAATGTACGAATGTACCTCAATTTTCTAATGAATACCTTTTGTACATAAACATATTCAAGTGGTGCAAGTTGTTCAATGCGACTATCTATGCTTTTTTGAAGGCCACATGAGCTATTAGCTAAATATAAACAAATGCAATGAACGAAATCAATTGCTGACTGTGCAAACATGTCAAGTCAAATGTCAATAATGTTAACTAATATCAGAATTACCATCATAATATCATAAAGTAAACTCAATACCAGAATCGCATGTAAATGTAATGCAACCGCCAATAATAATTAGACTATACAAGGTTGTTGATGTTGGGTCGTTTGACTCGTTTGGTTCGAATAGAATAATAAAAACAGGAAAAAGGAAAACTGAAAGCTTTAGCGTACTGAACTGAAGCTACCATATAAGATTATAACAAAGTTAGCAGTTTTGATACAGAAAAAAGTGAAAATACCAAAAATCGACTGCTGCTAGTTCCCTGGTCAATCGCCCCAACAAGTGGTCCATGTTTTCCAGTGGCCATGTTCAACGATTTGAAATCTTGGTATTACAATCTGCAAAATGAAAGTGAATTTTACGGTTACGAGCTGAGGTGAAAGCAACCTAATGGTTCGGAGGATGAGATGCAACTGGAATTTATTTTAAGGCCTCAAAAGCAAGACTACAGAATTCCAATCCGTTTCAGTCAATTTGTATCATAACGATAAAATGATAAAGCAAAAAGGGGATTATGAAGAGTAATGAGGTTTGTCATTAATGGACTAAAATCAATTATTGCTTAATGATTAATGACAAACGGGAAATACAAGTTGACAAACTTTCCCACAAAATTACACGTACTTGAATGGAATTTACGAGCTCGGTGCTCTGCGTGTAGATGCTTCTCAGGACACTGGAACTGGAACACTGAATCAACTTCAGCACCGACACGCTGACAAAATTGTATTCTTCACTTATAATCACTCTCACGCATTCAAATCCTTAATAGCAAAACGACGTGGATGAGAAAGAAAGGAGAGTCTGCATAAAATAAAGAGCCTGCCTTTCCACAGGTCGTTTCAAGAAGAACTGGAAATTAATGTGATTAGGTCATATAACGACTACAACAACGCAAAGTTTCCTTGACGGGAAATCCTTCGCTTATACGACCACGAAGCATGCTCTAAAAACCGGATGGATCGCACGTTGCGGTGCGCTGCTAGATAAAAAATGTATCTTTAACTTTTAACCTTCAACTTCCATTCTAGAGTACTTTCCACGTGGAAAAGGCAAAGCCAAATGTGATAGTAATGATAATTGTGACTCAAAAAAGGTCCGGGTCCATGAAACAAGAATCAGTGAAGACTTGAGATTGTCACTTCGCGACTTTTGGACTTGACTGGATAAAGAACCTATTTTTAGCTCGTGTTAGTAAAAAAGCAAGGATATATGTGCGCTTATGTAATGCTTGAGAAACTTTGCTGGAACAAAGATCAACATAACAGCTAACAGCCAAAAAGGTGTATTACTTGCCTTGCTTTCTTCCGAAATGTTATCCTGTAACTCTGAAACATGAAGATGTGAATTCCATGTAGTCAATTATTTTATTTTCTGTAATATTTTGACAGAACACCACACTTTCCTCAGTTATGAAACTTTCCCGTATGTAAAAACTCAAACGTTCAAAGTTCAGAGTACCATTCTGTATGCGATATTTCGGTATTTTCGGTATTTCACAGATACAAATTACCACCATCAATGTCAAAAACTAATTTAATTAATGAACGAACCGATGAGTGCTATAGTTATATTTGGAGAAAGTACGTACGAATGAACAACAACCGTCAAACTGCAAACAACAATGCACTGTTCTTTTACATTTTTATTCCTTTTCAAGTTCACCGCTCACTAGATCTTTATTTTTATTCAGTTATATTGTTCGAATCAGATCAGCTGTTGTAGATAAAGCCCCCCGGAACTCAATTTCACCAACAAACGAGAAACGACTGTATACAAATGAGAATTTTTCGCAAGGTCATGAATAGCTACTAGAACTGAAAACAACATAAAAATAACAATATTATCTATCTCACTATTAAAGTTAGCTGAAGGTTTTTTTAATAGTAAAGGTAAGGTAATCAAGTAAAAACTACCGATGACATAAATGAGCAAATGCCTCTCTCTAATGTTTTTGGTGAGAATGTCCTTTTGGCGTGTAGGAAAGGTTGAAGATGGCGCGACCATGAATTTCTTCTCATGCAACAACTCATCACTTCACTTCTCTCAAAAAAGCAAAATGTGTGTACTTGATTGCATTGCACTTGTTGGCAAAAGGTAAACAATTCTTGCATTCGTTTTTCGTTTCGTTGTTCGTCCGTCCGTCGTGTCGTCTACATGTACACGTTCAAAAGTTTAACACTTCTATTGCAGTAGTTCAGCTGGATTTGCTGTGTATAGAATGTCTCTTCTGGTCATCTCATCCGAGATGATGTGAATCTTTTTACATTTCCTCTTCTTCGTCATATGTACACAGCAAGTCAGGTTTAATTAAATTGTCGTTTTGTCGTGTCTCATTTATTGATTGCGGTGTAGATGTAAAGTAAACCAACAAAGTGGAAGTGCCTTTTTGGAATTCAGTTTTTGTAAAAAAAATACGGCTAATAGTCTTATTGTGTTCTTGACCTGACGTCTCATCAGTTTACCTAAGTGCAATAATTTAATCATTTTTAACAGAAACAAATAATATTGTGAAATCAACTAATCATTTAGTTTTTGTTAGAATACATATTGTGAAATCATTTTAATTAATTGTTGTGCTGCTGGCTGGGTGGGTTATCGTTATCTTCGCATTAGTGACGAATGATCTGGTGAAATCACCAAATCTGGACGTTTCATGGGCCTTCAGCGTTGTGGTTAAAGGTAATAATTTAATAACGGTACTATAAAGATTTGGGAAAAAGAACACGTCAACTAAAGGTGTGCGAAACGAATTGCAAACTATCGATTACTACCAATTTGGTAGCGAAATGATTAATGATTAGATCAATAATTACATTTTTTCTAAATAATGGTTATTTTACTGTGCAGATGGATCCTTCCGTTTGGAGGACACGAGCTGTGATCATTCATCGAGATGAAAGTGGTTTCGGGCTCACTGTTTCTGGAGACAATCCTGTATCAGTACAAACCATCAAAAGAGGTAAATGTCACATTAAATCCTAAAGTCAAGTCAAGTTCATACTACTACAATTAGAATCCCTGTGAAGTAAGTCGTGTGAATGTGACACGAACAACGAGATGAGAGCTCTGAACTACACTATAATAATTAGAATGGTTCGCGATTCCGTGGCACCGTGGCTGCAAGTCTTTCCAGGTATGACTTGGTTTTGCGCCGTTGATGATTTTTTTGTACTACAATAATAAATGGTACTTTTATTTTATGATCCAGTTCGACACTTTTGGCACCCTGCCCATAAAATAAAAAGAAAGCAAAGTGAAAGTTGTATACAATCTGTCAGTTTGTAAAAGCGAGAGAAACGAAACGAAAACGAGTGTTCAGTTTAAACTATATGCAACAAGTGTCAATTCAATGTGGTAGGGTGAAAGGCAAATGACTCCGCATGTGCTCGTGCGAGGATGCGAGTGAAATATCCTCCTTTTCTCGTAAACGTGCATTTCCGACGACATAATGAAAATGTTTGCATGTTCTTAGCTGTGGATTATAAATTTATAAACGTGTTCGAATATTAAATTGATAATTCTGTTGTATTTACTTCTTGTAGGAGGTGCAGCGGACGTTGCGGGCATCAAAGAAAATGATATTATTATCAAGGTGTGTATATTTACAAATTGATTCAATCGTTTGTACCTAAAATGAGAATCACGAAATCAAAAATAAGTGTTATGATTTGAATTATAGGTCAATGGAACATTGGTTGATCATATGAACCATGCGGAAGTTGTGGATCTTATCAAGTGTAAGTATTAATGGCAATTTATTGTTTCAATTATAGTTTTTCTGTGTGTTCATATTAGATTAGGCAAAGCCAAATTGGTTACATGAGCTTGAAAGATTTGAAAGGTTTCGGGTGAAATACGATTTTGTTCTTTTGATCTAAAAGAGTCACCCCGAGACCCCGACCCCTTCATTCTCAATTTTTTAATTCATCATTATTGCATTCTCATTGGTGTTTTCTCTTCGTTGATACTGTCAAATTCAGTTTTGTTTATGTGCCATGATTTAATTTTTCAAAGGGTGCTGCTTACGCATACGTCAGTTTTTAATGAATTATATGTTCCCGTTCGACTCTTCCGACTCCTATAGAAATTGAGTTCGTGTGCCTGTCGGTTGCGGTTTGTTGAAAAACAATACAGTTTACGAAAAACACCATGGGATAGCACATCGCTACATTGACAAAAATTAAGAGTGGCACAAAAGCATAAACAGTAAAAAAAATGAATGGAGCTACACCATGCGGATATGATAATGATAATTGATAATACAGCCAGCTATGAGATATGCGACTGCGACCCGTGGACGAGGACACAACACATACTTCAGTTTAAATTGAACATGTGTTATACACTAAGGGAAGTATTAAGTGGAGGTCGGACTGGCACCCTTTTGTGAGATTTTTCATAGTGTGTCATCGTAATAGAATTTGGCTACTACCCGGTAAATAATAAGTCCACACCACTCCACAATTCCAAAAAGTGGAAGGGTCACATTTATATGAATATAAGCTTTCATGGAGACTTTAAAGGGGGAGCGTTCCTTCCGTTCTTCGTTCCCGTTCCTTAGGAAAGCCTTTTACCGTTTGCTCTTATTACTGCTTACTTTCAGTAGTTCCTAGAATCAGTAGGGTTGAAACATGGAACGAGTTCAGGAGTGCAGGCGACTGGATGAGTATCACACAGTAGAGTAACGTAACGAGACTTGTTCATTTGCTTTCATTTAGACGGGAAATTGGAATCATTCATATAGTATATAGTATGTAGTGATAGTAGGAGCTAAGAAGTAATAGGAGAGCGAACGGATGCGGATCCATGGATCCATCTCCGCATCTCTGTCAGAAGATCTGATGGCAACGGCATCAGAACAGGGTGGTTTGTTAGGTTCACAACGATGGATCATGGTATGGCCCACCATCAAAAGCCAGTGCTACGTTTCTGTGGGATTGTTGGGTGCATTGTATTTATGTCCAAGGGCTCTCTTTTATCCAGCACTTTTCTATTCACGTTCTCATCTCAATACTTTGCCATACCACTTTTTCCTCCAATTGCGGTATAGGCTGAGCAAAAGGCCCTAATATTTTCCAGTCAGTCTTTCATTTCATTCAGTAGGTAAAGTTGGGTTGGCGCAGCGGAGAGTGAGGGTGCCAAGCAGAAAGCACTAACACTGCCTAGCAACTTAAGATATAAAAGTACAGATGTTCGGATTTTACGACTGGACTACTCTGCGGATACGGATTTGTACCCTAGTACAGGGACAGTGTCACAGTCGTTGTCCTTTGTTTGTGTAATTTCACTCTTGTGTTGCCTTGAGTTGCATTTGCTTCACTTAAAACTATCGTCCTCCTTCATCCTGCCAAATTGCCAACGTTATTGACCCAAGTTGATTTTAAAACACGCATGAAGGAATTGCAGGAGCAACAGTGCAGTGGTTGAAGTGCATTACAGTTTATGATGCCTCGTGTTAGTTATTTCCTTTCTCGCATTTGGTGTTAATGTCTAGTGAAAAAAGGTGATAACCACCAACGTGGTGTAAATTGTAGCAAGGTATCTCCAAGTGGTAAGTATTCACGGTTGTAATATTATAAATGTTACAAGAAAGATGAAAAGATCTGTGTGTGACGTAATGTGAATTTTTATGCTGAGGTGGTCCATCCTTTTCGATGTGTCGGTTAGCTAGTGAAAATTGATTTGTTCAGAGGAAATTGTTGATGAAGTGACTTGAGCACGTTTACAATTCATATCAGCATCTATTAAAATCCAAGCGTACAGTTCTGCTTTGGTCGTTTCGTTTCGTTGAATGGTCTGTCACCTTGAAATGTCTAAGTGTTGGTATCCACACATTCACAGGCTGCGCAAGCAGAGTTGGAGCACACTTTGACACTTTTAATTCCATGGTTTGACCATGATCCTCCTTTCTTGTCCTGTTACATAATTCAAATTAATACAAAGCTAGTCGGTGTTGTATATTCAATTAAAAAATATCGAAGATACTATGTTTGAGTCTGTTAGGATGCTTTAAGGAAATGCTGATTTTGCTTTTGCACATGGTTCAACTTGAACTTTGGATACGTTATGAAAGATGGAAATGATGTGAAATGCCTCCGGCTGTAAAACAATTGCACATTCCAAGTGCACACTTGCACACACCTCCACTCGAGTTCATCTTTAAGATGAGCAGACGGAGTTTAGTTTGTGTTGTGTGGTAGTGCTGATGCTGTGTTGACTTGAAGCTTCAAATTCAAAGTCATGTCAGAATGATGCTGATGTGATGAGTTGGGATGGGACGGCGAAAGAGACACACAGAGAATTTATAGGAAAAGCAGGAACAAGGAGATTCATTCGTTCAGTTTAGTGAATACAGAGCGGCAGTAAGAAGAAGATGCGAGAACATGAGGATGTCTAGGATCATCTTTGAGTATATAGCTTTTCCTTTGAATCTTCTAGTCATGGAGTCATCATGATGACGATCGTGCAGTGCTGTTCCACGGTTCCACAGTGTAGTCATTCGTTGACTAGTTCATTCTTCCTTTCGAAGCTTAAGCTGCTCTCTTGGCTTTAATTTGTCTGCGGAAGTTCGATGAGTTGACTTGTTCATGTGGTCCTGTGAGTTTAAACTCAACCACAACAGAACCTCACTGCAAGGCAAATGCAGCTACTATATAGTTTTGTTAGTTGTTGCAGATGAATTGAGATGATGGAGACAGAAGACAACATTACTTGCTTGCTTTTGCCTTGCTGTTATTCTATTGCATTCACACGCTGCTCTTGAACCAAAAGGGAAAACGTAGACAGAGTGTCTTGTGTAGTGGTTTTTCGTGCTCACTTGCAGTGCAGAGTTGAGGGAATGCACTGTGTGATGTAGACTGTCGACATCATCTTCTAAGACTCAAAGTCACCGTTGAGCAACGTGAGTAGAAACATTCGGTGCATTCAGATATACACTCATTTCTTCTTCAGCTTGCTCATTTCTGACAACGGTTTATATTTTGCTAAGGTCTTCAACGTTTATTCTCTGAGAGATAAACACCTTTGGAAAATCCTTGCCTCGTGAAGCAAGAGCCTAACGTTTCGTTCTTCGTGAATGAGTCAAGGTGTTTTTGTTCCTCTTAAGTTTGGAGGTCGGGTTCGGGTCGTTTGTGGCTCCGGCTTCTCCGGCAAGCATTGATTTCTGCAAATCATTCGTTTGTTTCTTTTTCGTCGTAGCAGTTCAAGATTAGTCTTCGTGTGAGCCTACTGGAGACTGATCAATAAAGTGGATAATACTTTAACTCATCATGGACATTGTTGAAATTTGGGCCATGCTGTGCTTTTTTATTTAACCTTTCGTGGACGTTATTAAGTGAGAATGGATCCATAGGTGTGCGTGGAAATTGCATTATCATGTTCAAGTGCACTTCATGGTAAGATGCGGCGAACCCCCATCTTTGTCTGAATCAAAGTGATCAAGTGATAGTGATTATAGATTTTGGGAAGATGAACAAGTTGAGACGTTAGGATGTTGAAAAACATGTTGTTGTGAGGACGTTGTACGTACATCACTTCGCATTTGTTCCTCTCTCCTTTTTCTTGTTGAGTGGAACAACAACGTGGTTTTGGATGAATGAGACCATAAGGCCAAATGCCAACCATCCTCTCCTTTCTCAATGTATGTCAGACTCAAATTTTCAATACAACTGTTCCACTTCCGACTATTCTGTTCACGACCACCATCGCATCAATAACATTTTAATTACTCAATGTCTGTAGTAATGTTAATGTGCTCTTCAGTTCAGTCTCTTCATTTATGCATCAATGCGTACAAATACCTTTAAATTCTCATTTGTCAAAGAGGTTGTATGAATTTTATAACGTTTTGTTGCATTGTTTTGTTGCTAATTCTGTGCATTCTGAGCGAAAGAAAGGTAGCATATGAAAACCGTATCATAATAGAGACATAGAAGTGTGTCCAATTTGGTTTGTCTCGCGGTGGTGGGGTCAAATGTGTAGGAAGTTGTTTTGGATTTTGGACCACACCGATCACCGTCACTTGTTACCATTCCCGTCACATAGACACTGTCAGTGATACATACTATGAACTGATCAGTGACATTTGTGTGTCAAGTGAAAGAGTCATAATAGTGAACAGTGAAGTGAGCGCGAACCTTGACAAATATGCAAATGTGACAATTGAAACGGTCCTTCTATGGGGTGGAGTCACACGGAACAAAATCCCAACCGTTCCAGCAAAGCTACCCAAAAGGAGTCAAGTAGAAGAAAGAAAAATCAAGCAGGTGTGTGTCATTTCGTTTCGCGTATGACTTTCGTGTGTACTCTCTTCGTTTTGTCAATACTTTCCCGTGGTCAACGATTGGTTGTTTTGTCCTTATTTGAGCAGGCATTCGAATATCTTTAGTACAACAAGAGCGATTTTTATTCCATGGTGGAAGATGCAACGTGAAATATAAAAATGCTATTTTATTGTGATGAATGATATCCATGTTCAAATTAAACACTCCAAAAACTGGTTGGAGATTTGAGTGAATGTGGATCTCGGAGCTAACTAAGTTGCTCGTTTTGTGGTTCGCATAGGTTCCTGAGGTTTTGTAGGCTTCCTGTGAAATCTGTCATGTGTTTCTCCCCTCGTCGTTAATTTTTCTTCGATTGCTACTGCTGTTTAGTACACTTCAGCTGTCAAGTATCGGTTCCTTAAATCACTTATCACTCTCTATTTTCAGTTTCCTTGTGTTTTCGTTTTCGTTGTGCTCAAAGTGCTTCTTCAATTTTTCATTCACTTTTCCATTATTGTTTACTTTAGACCTGGTCAGGTTTTTGTTCACCTTTTCTCTTGATAAGCAATTAGGTTGAGCTTCAAACAGACAATCGATTTCTTTTGATCGAGCAAATAAAAAATTAATAATTAAAAATGAAAATGAACACAGAATCACGATTGAATTTACATAGAAATCGAAAGGTAGTGTAATGTATCGATTTCTTTGCGCTTGTGTTTCTTGCTGATTGACTGAGATACTAGCGTAGCGGGGGCAAGGTAATAGGATACGTTGTATAGATTGTATATTATGTTGTCTGAGGCCGACGAAAGAAAAGCAAGAGTAATGTGAGGACTCGTATTGTTAGTAGGTCATGCTCTTTCAACTCCTCAGTGTTCCTGTCATCTTATTGATGAGGGTGATCAAAAGGTGTTGATGAGAAACGTGTCTTGTGTGTTTTTCTTTTGAATCTGTCAATGTTCACAATTCACAATGCTGTAAAATTATGAACAAGGTTTCTTCATGAGTTTTATATGGCAATCCAATGAACACGACCTCGTCAGATGCGAATTGTAGGAACACCATAACCAATGAAATTATATTGAAAGAGAAAGTAGTGGAATTTAAGTTAGTTTTGGAGTACGTATGTACGCGTGTACAGCCGACTGCATTTTAGATTCTAATGAATTTTCATTTTTATTGTACAAGTGAATGATATTTGATGAGTAACGGGGAAGTCTGAAAGTTTTCTGTTCCTAATTTTACTTATGGATTTTAACCTATTACGTAAGGTTTTATGAGCGTTTTTTGAGAAATAAAAATCAGTATGTGGGTGATTTCAGAGTTTAGACTTGTTATGCAACAAAGGCCTTACTGGTACAAATATGGGAAGGAAAGGAAATATGACGAAGTTGTCCTGGAATGGACCTTTACGTTATCAAAGCTAGAGTTGAAAGGTTAAGAAGAAAGTGGGGGTGAGTTTGAGCTGATGTTATGACTGTGGGATGGGAACGAACGATTGTTTCTTGTTTCCGACGTCAGTATTTTGACACTTGGCATTTCCCAAGGGAAAACAATGCTGTCTAAACGAGTTTGTCTTTGGCGGTTTGTGTTATGTCCATCGGCTAAGAAAGGAATGTTTCACTCACTTTGTATGGTCATCTCACTTCTGGATCACCACATTTATTTTTCTTTAGATCGTGAACCGAGGTAATAGTCTCATTTCCATTTCCTCTTCTAACTTCCTTTAGCATCACTTCCTTTTTCGTGAAAACATAGTCAATTCCAAAAGCCTTTATCGGTTTTTATGGTAGCTACAATCTCAAAGGAATGTAACCTTGTTGAGCACCACGTAAACGGATTGCTAATATTTACGGGTTGTTTTTAAAATGTATCGGCTCCTAAGATTTTTAATGCGTTCAGCAGAGTCCTTTGCAATGAAGCCCTGTTAACGCACAGCAGACATTAGTCATAGGTATAGTTATATTCTTGTAACCTTCATGGCCACCGTGATCGCTATCCTTTCTCATCCATTAGTAAGTGACTTTGCGCACGTTGGTTCCTAAGTAAAAAACCGAAGCTGTTAGATACGTTTTGGGTTTCGTGGATGGTTGCCTAAAAATAAACTTGCTTCTCGACTTTTCAACCGTACTCATCTTCCTGCGTACACTCATCTCTAACCTAACACGAGCATTTTCGATTCTATTTTTTTGGGTTTCGTACCGTCCTATTATTATTTTTTGTAAAATATATTCAGTTCCTAAGTAAATCAAGTAATACACAGTAGTAAGCAAATCACAGAACTTAGAATATTGACGAAACAAAATTTTGATGATATTGTGAAAGTAACGTAGTGAATTAGAGTTGACGTGGGTTGAGTTGGTGCCGGCGAGACTGTAGTCTTACGTATACCACTTGAAATATTGGTTTCATTGAACGTGTCTCATGTTGGTTTTTCCGTCCATTTCACCGTTGGTTTCCTTGTGTTGACAAAGTCCTCCTCGTTTTCTCTCTTCACTGCTGCAGTGGCTTGATGGGAAATCTTCTAGTTGTCTTTTCTGCTCTGCGTCATGGGATAGGTTGTTGTGCCACTTTTTACTCGTCGATGATCCTTCCACCATAATATCGAATGAATAGGTGTGATTGCACTTTAAGCCGTTTCTTGGCGGCGGTGGATGGCGGGGGCGAGACAAAATTGAAAAATGTATGGACACATGTTATGAAATGGATATAAGAGACAGACGAAGAGAAACTCATGCTGCTCATATGACACATGGACATGGATCTTGCAGACGAAACAACAGGCACCGTTCGTTGACACTGTAATGAAAACAATTGTGTGTACTGCTAGACCTTTCGTCCTTAATGATGATTGTAGGATCATGTCTTCTTGTCCTCTCCAACTTGAGCATTAATATAAATTATAATATATAAGATGGAGGTGGAGATTGATGTAAAGATTATTTTCATGCTAATATTTTTAAATGATGTAATAATTTCATTGTTTGTTGTTTTATTGCAGCTGCTGGTCGTTATGTAACGTTAACTGTAAAACCTAGCGAATTGATCAGTATGCCAGGAGTAGGACTCGTGGGCGGAAACTCCGCTCGACATAACCATCATCTTCAAAGCCCAAATGAAAGGGTGACAGCACCACTGCCAGTTAATGTGAGAAAACTAGCAATTCATTGAATATAGTTGATGCTTTTCATTGAGTATCAATTACTATTCGATATAAATTATCCTACTGATATCGATATAATATGACTAATGAATCATTTTCATTGAACATTACAGCAAGATGTTCAACTTCAAATGCAAGGTTGTAAGCTGCGCACACTGCAAGCTATGCGAGACAAAGCTGCAGGTGATGTTGAGAGGTTGTGGAAGAAATATGAAGTTTCTCAAAATGCTCGCGACTTAACCGAATTCGAGAAAGCACAACAAGGACTGAAGACCATTGAAAGTCAAATCAAAATGTTCAGACAAAGTTCACCTAATTTACAGGTACGATTATATTAATTCATGCATATATTATGTATTACTAAATTGCTGTTGTAAATTCTTGAGATACTTTGTTTTGAATTTTTATTATTGAATTTGGTTGTTTCTCAGCATTTTCTCATGGTGGTATTTTTAATGTGAATTTGCTTTTTATGATTTAAGTTCTGTTAAGTTTCTTTCTTTTGGTGATGAGATTTGTGGATGAACTAATTGGGTTATTTGGTGTGGTTTACCTTTGGACATTAACAGTTTCAGAGTCCAACTCCATTTAATCCATACCCTCAGTCGCATCAGTCCGTAGCGTTTTCACCTTTTCCTTACGTGGTCAATGAGCAGCAGCATCAGCAGCAGCTACCGCAACAATCTTGTCAAACAGGAAGGAATCGGAATCCTCTGAGCTCCCGCGCTTCCGTACCGTCTTCCTACTATTCTTCTAATCAAAGACAATGGAGTGACAACGGTGATGCTCCGCCACCTCTTCCTCCACGTTCCTATCATCAATCACCACCGCCACCAATTAACGATTATCCGCCCAACTACTCGCCTCATGATCCGCTGGTACATGGACCAATTCCAGCGTCAGCTAATTCTGTTACTAATAATCATTCTCAGAATGCGCATGGCCACAGAAGCCATGCGGTGTCCACTAATTTTAATGTAAGTTTTCTTGATTTACTTTCCTTGTCGCTAACTCTAAGTGCCGACTGCTTATTAATCAGCTTTTAATTTCATTTAATAAATTGCCTGCTTTTGTAATGCTGTTATACTATTGTATATATCGTATCGTAGTATTCAGTCGGAAAGTGTTATGATTTCAGCATTCTAGTTGATTGCATATGATGAAGTATAGAGCAGATGTTTGATATCACGCAATTTGAGCTTTCCTGTCTCACTCCAGTCTCAAATTACTAGTCAAATGTTGTAACTTTATCTTTGGTCAACTACGATCTTCGTTTCTATTTCTTTGCTTTTACACTTTGTTGATTTGACCCAGAAAAAGAAAGAAAACTGCGCCGCGCAAACTTTGCCCTTTTCTTTCCCACTTTCATCATTTCAGTCCCTTCTGCATTAAGGAAACGTCTGCTTCGCAGTCCTTTTTGCTTGTCTCTTTTCCACTGTGAAATGTCAATTCACGCGTAATTCGTTAGTTGAATAATTTAAGCATGCATATTATTAATAAGCAATTGTTGTATGGTGTTTGCTTCGTAGTGGTTGTTTCGTTTATTGTTAATTGAGCGTCTGAGTCGAAGAATCCCTGATCGTATGCAGGCAATATGCAAGTCATAAGATTACATACGAATTACAACCTCATCAGGGATTCTTCGTTCCAGCAGCAAAATTTATGTTCTGTTTTATGTATGACTGCGCATTAAAATTGTATTTCATTACAGGCAGTGAACAACAAAGGGTTGAGTAGTCCTTCAGGTAGTAGTGGACAAAGTCAACAATCACATCATCGTGCCAAGTCCAGTCCTGATCCTATTTCCATGCAGAAAGCACTGGAAACTTCTGAAGGCGAGTATTTTAGTAGTCCATAACTTTTTTATATGAAGTAAATAATATTTTTAGCAAATGCAAGGATACGACTCAGCACTCGAGGATAATGAAATTAGAACATTTATGAGCGTAGTAAATTATGAGAAGCATAGTCAGTAACTGTTTTATTTCATTTAAATGGAGTGAAGCCGCTAGCAAACTAGCAATGCGGCATGGAACATCATCTTTATAGTCTAATTGTTAATGAGTCACTATATTAATAATAATGAGTATGGTGGTTCTATTGTTCTCTTTCTCTCATTCCGTAGGTTCGAAGCGATCTGATTCTGTGAACGACCTGAGCAGGACGCATAATTCCAAAGCACGATCTTCTGCTCTTTGGGATTCCGTGGATTCGACAGTTCGTTCTAGTCCACCTGGGAGTCCGCCCCCGCCCTATGGAAAGCATCCTCAAGAGAACGAACTCACAAATACCAACCAGCAAAATATTCCGTCTAACAACGCAAGTTCCCAATATGCCAAATTTATTATTCACATTTGGTAATCATGATCAGTCAGTTGTTTCCTTCGTGGTTGTGATAAAGCATTAATTGATATTTGCCAATATGACCTAGGGCTTTGAAGCACAATATCATATTCACCCTCTGTTATGATTGTGTTTAGCTCTTGTTTGAAAGATTTGCTACATAATTTTTTATTAGAAATAAGTTGCAATGGACTTGTACAAAAGTATTGCTCTACGTCGTAAAAACAATCGTGCTATTAATCGTGTCAGAGCCAATTCTTTTACAGATAGCCGTATGCATGTGCGTTTATTGCAAAATTTTAACACGGAAATTATATTTATTTCAGTTGATTCAAACCTTTTCTTTAATTTCGTTTCTAGGTGGGCTATGGAAATAGTGACTTCTCTCCAACGAAGTCATTGGCTTCGCTAATTGGGCGTTCGAGCACTTTTTCATCCTGCCCTGTTGATATTATTTCAATGGAGGAAGATGACGGATTGTTCGGGAGGGATACATCACCAAATGTTTCTGTAAGGCAGTTAGAAAAGTTATAATAATTGTTTATTAAATAGAGTTATTATTTAACTTTTATATTTACGTCCATGTAGGGTATTGGCGGAACCCATGGACCATACAGCAGTTTTTCAAAGCTGGTTGAGCAAAACGCATATTTGGCTGTATTCATGAATTACGTCATTGTGAACGCATGTGATCCTAGCAGTTTGGTACGTTATTTCTGACATGGAATGATGATATTAAGTTGAGTATTTTTATTTCACAATATAAGTAGCTTTACTACTTTCTAGTTGTTTTATTTAATCACGGGCCTGTACGTTGATGATGCCAACATGAAAGAAATGAAACGCTGGGGGTATGAGATTCATTCGACGTTTACTGCTCCTGGCGCGGTTAGTGTTTTTGAATTAATTAAATTAACGTTAAACAGGGTCCGTTTAAACGAATTTGAGTTACGTTTTCCATTTTTCAGCATTTATTGGTTCCAAATGTGGATGAAAATATCGCAGCGGAAATTGATGACGGATTGACGACGGAAGAAGATAAGCAAGAAATGATGAAACGGGTACGTTCAAAATTATTATAACTGTATCTTAAGTTCATTTAACGCTAACTTATGCGCTTTCTATTAGGTCTTTCGTAAGGCTCGCAATAAGGCGAGAGAGGAAATTAATAAGCAGCTACAAGAGTTTTGTAACAAAAGGACAGCTGGATTGGGCACTATGTTTGGTCCACCAGACAATCACCTAGAAGAGTGTATGAATGATAAGCAGAAAGAATTAAAAACCATTGAATTATACCTTCTACCAAGACTGGAGCAATTTTAGTAAGTATTTTACTGTTGTGGTTATGTTTTCACATGGTTAAGAGTGTCTTTACTAATAACTGTATACTATAATTCTACAGCGATGACTGGGAACAGAAAAATGATGATCGAATTCTGGCCATTGTAACCTCCGTGGCGACGATTCTTTTAAAGATCTTTGATTTGAAAAGTGCTTCGGCACTAGCAGTCATTGAAAAGTGTCCTACATTTGTATCGAAAGACAAGTCCGTGAGATCCAAATTTTTAAGTAGTAAACACAAAAAGGTAAGTTGTACATTAATTTAATTGGTGTAATTTTCTTATCTATTTGTTTATATGATGGTAGGTTTAAAGTCTCATTTAAACTTATTTAAGATTACAATTAATGGACATCATTTTACACCACAACATCTTTGCTCGTATACGGAATGCAATATTTGTTCAAAACTTCTGTGGGGTGTGGGACCTCAAGGATACCAATGCATTGGTTAGTACAATAGAGTTGAATATTCGCTGTGTTAATAAAGTTAATAAGCATTAGCAAGTTGTGTATTTTGTGTTTTATAGCATGTAATATAAATATTCATCGCCAGTGTCAAACGCAAATTCAAGACAATTGTCTCGGATCTGCCCCCAAGAAAGGAGTAAATCGTTTTACTAAATTCAATTTTCAAAAGGATGCTGGAAAACGGAGAAGTAATAGTAGTTTACACTCAAAGAAACCAGGAGATGACTTTTTGGCAACTGGCGACGTGGACCAAGGTAAGTGTTCCCTTGTTTCTACATCCTCCTTGAATAAAGCCATTGTCGCACGGTTTCCTCAAAGGGTTTACAAGCTCATTCGTTGTAAAACTCTATGCTATGCGTACAATCTTCCGAGTTTATGGATTCGCTTTCTGCATTGTATGCCCATAATATGAAACTGAAAAGCTGGCGTTTTAGCATTCTGCTTGAGTGTTTCTTCATGCATAATAATGTCTACGTAAGACATGGAATGAACGGAACGGAGAAATGAACAAGGTGGTTTTTGCGCTACAGTAGTCGTATGTTGTCCTTGACATTTGTTAAACAAAGGATGTTTACGTGTTCTCTTTCCCTTTTCTGCTCCATACCCTCTGAAAGGAAGAGGCACAGCACAGAAAAAGTCATATCTTTCACCATTTACCATACCATGCAAATTCCTACAGTTTCTTGGTTTATGTAACGAAATTATTGCTGTTCATGTTAACCCATGGCCCTAGTTCCATCTTTCCAGTTGTGATCTATCCAAGCAGTGAACCAACTTGGATTAGCATTTAATTTTTCGTTGATTTCAAGCTTGCAGATATTTCTGTACTATGTATGTATAATAATAGTAGATCTGTCCATGTCCATACCTCCGATTTCATGTGAAAATGTTTCATTAGTTTCTAGTTTGTTATTCGTTCATTCTGTTAAAATTCCATGTAACCACACGTATATAATTTCATGTTCACAAAATTTTACAGTATATTAACGATTGGGTACCCAAATGGCATTATCAGGAAGGATTTGGCGGTCGCAATGGGTTCCTAATAACTTCATTTGACACCGATTTATATTCTTTCTACGTTGCAAAAACTTTATCTTCGAAGCTTTACGTCTTGATTTAGGGCACGGAACTTCCAGTTTTATGACTTTTACATTATTTACAAAATGGTCGCTTTTATCCATCCCTATAGGAGTTTAAAATTACGTTTTGGAGGGGAAGAAAGTGTTGAGATGAAGAATACTACGTTTTTTAAAATTCGTGTCTAGACTGTGGGCAAACTGGGGTAACATGAAATTGAATCATAGGCGTTTGACTCTATGGTGTGTTGTTTGTTTAATTAATCAACTGCTCATCCTTCCTGAAGTCGTAATTGTACCGATGTAGTTGTTTGATAGTGTACGCAACAACGACTGATTATAATGAGAGACGACATGATCAAATTCAGTGGTGTATTTCGTCGAGCAATCTCTTCTCATATTCTGCATTTTTAATGATGTAAGCAATCCTTGCGAGCTAAGTTGTATAAGTAGTGGTTGATATACTATATTATATTATATATTTACGTTATACTTCTATTCCCGTGATTGCGTTCATAAGATGTGAGTTCATTTCGAAATACTGTACAAGAAGAATGTTTTAGTTTAGTCGCATATGGTTTGGTTATGTGGACAAATTGTCGCTTCCGGCTTAGTGTACATTAGATCTTAGTACATTAGATTAAGTGATTCACGGACATGCTCCTGTTTTTCATCATATCGACTATAGAAAGACGCATTTGTGCAGGAATACTGGAGAAATGTGATTTTGCTTCGTCTTCCTCCTCACGTGGATTTCCAAGTAGGATGTGGTAGGGAAAGAAAAGAGGGGTTGTTCCTGTTATGAGTGGATTGGGGCGGGGGTTGTTCGTTTTACCCGTGTGAAACCAGATAGAAGCTACCGGGTAGATTGGATCGAACGCTGAAAGAAAGAAGGCAGGCGCTTGAGCAAAGGAGAAAAGGGGGAAACCGGTAGTTCCTTCCTGGCAACTTCTTCACAGATATTGTACTCCTTTCTTTTCATTACTTTATGAACTTTCCCACAGTCGTTGTCAACTTCCATATTTGTCCAAAGTGCCAAGTGTACAACTTGGCCACAAAAAGTGTTTCAATAGAATTGCAAAGTTCCCCTGTTTTTTTGGAAAGACATCATATTCGTGTCCAACTTTGTCTTTCCAGGAATGTTTAACTTTTCGTGGTCAAGTTTTATTGCTCCTTAAGAACGGAAGGAAATCATGAAATAATTCGTGGCAATTGCACGCTGACAATTCTCAATTTGGGTCGTGTTGTGCCGTTTGTTATTCGTGCAGTTAAATACTCGTTGCTGCGAAATGCACTATACAGTGTACTACAGTGTGTATATAAATTGCAATCAGGATAAGTTCGAATAGTCTGACAGGACACAGGTGATATATCGTGTTGTAAGTGTGATGCCTGTCGTGTAATCGCAATCATATCGTGTAATAGCTCCTGTTCTGTCTATGTGTGAGTGCACTTTGGCTCATCCGGAGTTGATGTTATGATTTAGCTTATCTCTTAGTTTCTCCATGCATTAGCTCGTGTCCATATGACGCTTTGAGATGTCCAAGTGGTTTGGTTCGGAGAAGGGAGGAAAGTAGGTCTTCTCTCCCCGTGTTACGAGCCTCATGTCTTGTTCTCTCTGCCTGGTACATTCACTTTCCTTTTGGCTCACACAAACCTTTCACCTTGGCAAATATAGAACAAGTAGTGGGCAACACTACTACGTATACATCCCAGCTTCCAGCTACTATTCTGCATTTGACTCAGCAGCACTCTGAATCATTCGCTATTGCTTCTCTTCTCGTCTGGTTTCTTCGTCTTTTAAAAAATATTCTGCATGAAAATCTTAAAAGTCAATCTTTCAAATTGTGGGCAACCAAACTTGAATATTGCTCTTTATGCGAAAGCAAATCGCTGAAGAAGGCAATACTTGCCACGTCACCACTCTTGTTTTATTTGCAAATATACAGTGAATTGTATTGTTGATAATGGTTTGTTGTTGTCCTTTTTGACAATATGTGACAATAGAACGTTAGCAGCAGCATGGGTTAATAGCGTTGACGTTTTGATTGTGTCGTACAAGACTTTATTACTGTAGTTCTCTTTCTCACATTCTTGTCATAATTGAATTGAATTGAATGTGTCGTAGAATTCAAATTGAACAGTAAAGTTTGTGATTCATGGCACGATCACACGTCTCCTTTCATGCTGTTAACGTCACAACCTCACAACGCTGTTCTCTTGCGACAGTCGCAGTTTACTCTACTTTAATCGCTCTATTATATTATTTTAGAAACTTTCAACGTATTGTATTTAAATGAAACTGCAACTTTGACATTTCAGTGCGAGTTTTTGTTGTGTCGTGGTCGTGATGAAAATTCCTGTTTACAAAAAACGAAAAATGACAGATTACTAAAACTTAGTGGATCGATTTTGCGTTTAAGTGTATGAAGAGGAGAAGTGGAGGAAGTGTGAATGGTAACGGTAATCATAGTGAAATTGTAATAGTTTGTGATAATCTGGTGGATTGGATGGATGTGGAGTCGACGACAGACGCTAACTTCATGGAACATCATTCCCATGCAAACGACCCACGTAGTTCTACGAGTGGATCCTTAAAGCGAAGCAGTAGTTTCAAAAAGTTACTCAAATTGCCCATTTGGGGAAATTCAGGTGACTTTCTTAATTAATTTCGATAATTTATTTTGGTATTGCTAGAATAGTAAAAGTAATAGAATTCTTCTGCACAATGTAGCGTAGCGTGTAGCATGCCATCAGTTAGTATTAGCTCATTGAACGGGGCCCTGTGTTTTTTCGTAATTCAGTTCTGAAATTTATATTTACTACAGTAGTAACAGTAAGATTCAAAGTGAGGGAGTGAATGATGGATAAATGTAGGCAGGGAATGAATATTTGAGAATTAGGATTTAATGCCATGTACTAATAGTGCAGTTTAACGCACGAGTCACTCGTAATAGTTGATTTACGATTCCGTTTAAAAGAGCGGTGCACTTTTTCAATCTCTATCCGAGTGTAAAGGTTTCATTCGAATGGATTTGGTTTGGTTGGAGTCTCATGGGTTTGGATCGGATCCTTGCATTTGCTTGCTTTCTCGGTGCGTTGCCAATGGCTGTGGCCTTGTCTCCTCTTCATCCGCGAAGACCAAGAGCAAGAGCAGTCGTAGGCTAAAGAAGCAACAGCACACATGTACGCGAGATGTACTTTACTTGTCATTGCATTGGCACTTGCACACAACTTGAGCCAAATATTCTTTTTTTATGTGACAACTGACATTGGCTCACGACCATCACGTCAACCACTACTTCATTTATACCACTAACTCATCTCGTCTCTCTTTTTCGCAAGCTCCATACTGACGACCTTTACCTTTTCATACGCTTCCCTGTAGTAGATCGCCTTCGTTACGTTCCTCGGTTCCTCCTGTCCCTGTCTGTCTGTCCCACTCTTCTCGTGGCACAGCCCACATCTTACATTTACTCTATCACAACTTTTCATCGGGCACGTAATAATAATAATGAGCGTTACATTTTACATGATTTGCATTTTCAAATTCCTTAAAATATAAATTTTGAATTCGTTTGGCTTATTGGTTAAATGAAAAATTAAGAGCCGCTGTAAAAAGAATATTTCTGCCAAGAAAGATACGAAAACGCATTGACCAACAAACCGGACGTGGTTTATGATTACTATTGAGTCAGTGGTCTTCTTAGGTTCTCCTGTCTTGATGGAGAAGAATAACGTCTCCATGCTGGATTTTCAGGTGAAGGAATGATGAGAAATGAAAAAACCGAGGCAAGTGTGTTGACCAAGGCCATTTTTTGTGCAATGCAACATCAGACTAAGGAACCATGTAGCGATGGAACTGCATGGTCCATGGTCCATCATAAGTTTTCCTGGCATCCTCCTTCGCATTGCCTGCGTGACTTGAGTTTTAGTGCTCACTCCACTTCTCCTAAGCGTTCCATGCCTGCCACAGCAGGGACGGACCATGTAATAAGGCCCAAGTTCATTACTTTGCACGTTTTCAGCTTTTTATACTCACTACTATATTACTGCTATTCTACACATTAAAATACAGTACCCATTTACTTTCATCTATATATATATATTTTTGAATTTGGGCAGGTGGGCTCCAGAATGAATAGTGTCCTACTGTGGGTGCTTTTGTGTTTTATAGTTGGACGCCTCATCGCACTTAAAAATTGAGTTTAGCACTCTCTTGTCATCTGATAATTTCTAAACGCACTTGGAAAGTTATGAAATTATGAAATGAAAGAAGTTGCTGGCAGTGGGCTCGTTTTGAAACAGGTGCAGGCTGCAGATGCAGAAATAAGTAGGGAAAAGTTTTATGTAATGAGTCCAGTTAGTTATTTCAAACATAGTAAAGAATAAAGATGCAGTAAAAGTTAAATGAGCAACAGTTCCTTTCCGTCTTCATTTCTTACGGAGTCCGTTCAAGATGAAAAGGCAAAATGGATAATGATAAGTAAGGAGTACTTTTCCTGTTGGTTCACACGGGACACATACACTGTATATAGCTGTAGATTATTGTGAGAAAAGGGACCCTCTGCCTTTGGGCCATTTCCTTCGCATAGTTCTTGATCTTGAAACATCAAGGCTCACTCGAGCGCACACTTAAAAGTACTATCCGAGTATGTAATTGCTTTGCTGCATGTCGTCCGTATTACAACAACGATGATATATACAGCATTTGCGTATAACTTGTGGATATAGAGGGATTCCAGAAACTGTGAAGTGTGTCGGTCGGTATAGATATCTTGTCCATGTCCAGGTCCAGAGTCCAATCTTCGTATTGTAAAGAAGGAAAAAGGAACGGCTGGAAAGTGATGTTGGGATTGGGATGATGGCTCCAGAAGAGTATTTTCTTGTATAACTGGAAGAGTCCTTTACCCTGAGAAGTGGAAGAGGTCGGTGGTCGGTGTGGTCCCTGCTAATGTTTGTGCCTCATCTATTCGTCTTAACAAGAGGCTTTTTCCAGTCTACAACCATCTGTCCCTTTGCAAGGTTCCAGCTCCAGTCCCTCGTATTTCCGTACTGGATTGTCTGGAGCCAAGAGACATTTAAACTTCAAATTCTGGATACATAATATTATAAAATAGGATAGTGTTCACTCTGCCGAAAACGATTTGGCAAAGTTGCGATGACTTCAATCCTTATTCATGTCTCAATGTTTTTGTGATCTTTCTTATTCGTATGTGACGAGTGAGATTGGTTGACAGACAGTGATTATTTGGTGTGTTGTCTGTGGTGTTTGTCGCCTCGGTTTTTGCTCTTAATGCTGAGAGATTGGGCGTTGAAATGTTCTGCGTCGACTGGCTTGTCAGTGGAAATTTTTGTCGCCGAACAATTGTTGTCTGTGACACAAATCCTTTTAAACTATGCAGTCACAGTTTAACATGACTTGATTATAGTATTCAGCGTTTGATTTTGATACTTATGTTACTGTGTTGCATGTAGTCTTTGGTTGATTTGCACGAGTAAACATTGCAATGGAAAATGGAATAGCGTTATTTCTGTATTGGTAACTTTGTATGCCAAGCATGCTACATATCGAATGTGGTAAGCAGAATTTATACGGCGTACGTACAAGGAATAGATTTTTTCTACTGTAAAATGTGAGTGACTATATTTGAAGGAAGTGTGGTTTTTTTACGAGAATTCTTGAGGAAAAGCGATGAAAGAGGAGTCACTGTTTGTGTTCAATATGTTTGGCTTATGTTGTGGTGCTCTTCTTTTATCTCAAATGTCTCACTTGTAGTGTTAGTGTTAGTGCGATGCCCAGCTGCAGTTCAACTTCCCTTCGTGATAAAGCGAGACTTATTTTGATGTATTCAAGTGGTGCTCTTTATCCTTTTTTGTTTGCTCTTAAAAGTCGTTGTTGTTGTCTTTGGAGCATTCTTTGTATTAACTGAAACAATTTCTGAGGAGTGGAATTTGTCTAAGCTCTGAGCGCTAACAACACAAAAAGTCGTTCTAGATTTGACATCGAAACTAATACTGTATCATCTTTTTTAAACGACGAAAGCAGATTTTTGAGTTAGTCTTTGGCTTTGACTTAACTGTGCGACAGGACGAATCAGTCATCTCATGTCTCCATCGTCATCATCATCTGTCCTTTTCAATTGTGTATGCACAATGACGAATTGTCGTCGTGGATTGTCGCATGAATCCTCTTCGCTTGTACATTTTTGTGTCGCTGGTGTACTTTGCAAAGGATTTTGCATCGTCAGCCCACCTTCGAGTACAAAGTCTTCGGATATTTAAGGGAGGAAAGATATTTGCTACTTGATATTTGCACTCTTTTGTTGTCTGCACGTACATAACACTGTTGAAAGGATAGCAAGTGCAGTGGGGGTTGGAGTTTCAACTTTTAGGGTGATCTTAACAACGTCCACGTCCACTTCCCTCATTCGCTTCTCAACTACTTCGTTATTTCAGTGAAGCATCTCAGTCACATTTGTGGTGGGTCACTATATTCACCACAAATCATCTGGATTCTCACCCTGCTTCACCAACGGTGTTCACTTGTCACTGTCATTCCTCTCTAAATGGTGTCGTCGGGAGAAACAAAGAGTTAGTGTTTAGTGTGCGAAGGATTTGATCTTTGATCAACTCTTTTGACTTTGGCATTCGCTAGAACTGTTAAAACGGAAATGGTTGATGTATTTGAATAGTGTGACTGTGCCTGATAGATGTGAAAGTAAGATAGAAATATGCATAATTTAAAGACAAGAATTAAGCGTCGAAAGGCGTTAGGCGGACGATCACGTGATGACGCAACTTCCGGCTCATCCTCAAGTGCAACCACATTAGTGCAAGGAGAATGGCAATTTCTAAACTTTAATCCATACGTATACGGCCCCAAGCGCGCTTCTGTACAAGAGAATGTTTCGTCTCAACATGTGCTGAAATCTGGTCATCTAAATCGGGAAGATTACTATGAATTTCCTACGAGTACGAAGTTGATGGGGTATCCTGCAAATCATAGTGATTCTTCTGCTAATAATACTAATCTTGTTCAAGGAGATGCTTGTGATGCCAGAGCCATTGCCAATAATAACATTCCTCTCAGTCAGCATGAGCAAAATGAACTATTGCTCCGAGAACTGTTACAAAGACGTAAAAGTGCAGACAGTGTTCACTCAATACCAAATGTTCCAGATTTACAAGGGAATATTGTTGTGTCACCGGATAAACGACATAGTCTCACCTCGCAAAGTTCCTCTGATGTCTCGTCCCCTCTTAGACAAAGTCCGAGTGGAAGTTATAAGCTAGACATGGGCATGAAATATTCGGCGTCAACTCCGGGCGGCAGTCGACCGAGTAGTGGTCATCTTGTGTCACCGTTAGTTCCCTTGGCTGCCGCCTCTTCCGGTGCTTCTGTCACAAAATCTGAAGGATTCATTTCTAATAATGAATTTCGAATTGGTCCGTCGTCTGCAGCACCTGTGCCGCAAAAATCAAGTCGTCATTCAAAAGATTTGAGTAAATTTTTCGTTCCGACTCCTAATGCACAACCTCCGCTTCCTGCTCGTGCACCGATTAGACCTCGGTCTTGGGATTCTGACTCTGTGACAGGAAGGTTGATCATTCCTGGTGAAGATGAACCGCCTCCGCGTCCTGAAAAACCAAAGACGAAAATCTTGAAAAATCCTCAAGCGAAGAAATCGAATTCTGATCCAAACCCTAGGGGAAATGGGAGACAAAGTGTTCAAGTCACTGTTGTTTCCGGTGAACAACCACAGGTCCCAAAAGCGCCTGCACTCCCACCTCCACCACAACTTGTTCGTGTGTTCCAGAAAGGCGTTCCTCAAACTCCTCCCAAACACATTTCCACAGTGTCTACGTCAGCTTTGGCTTCGTCAACAACGTCTTCTTCAAATAGTGCAAATGGAGGATTACTCACTGTTGGAAAATTATGTTTAAACGTTATAAGTATGTTGCATGATCATTCTTAGTAATAGCTTTCGCATCCTTATCCATTTATCCATTTCTTTTTTATATGAAAATTCGCACTCCATAGGATATGCACTTGCCAATGAGTATGGTAAAAATATGCCGCACCCGAAAAAACATGACGATAAATAATTATACTAATGAATGAGCGATAGCTGATATGATAGTTGTAGCGAAATCATAAAAATGAGTGTTTGTTGACGTTTCCTTTGACTTTGTGTTAGTTTTAGCTTACATGTGTCGAGATAACGAATTCAGGTAACTGTTCATGTAATCCTTCGTTGATCTCTGTCGAATGAAAAAATCGGGAAGGATATTGATATGATCATATATGACTTGATCTAACTAAGCCCCAATTCTTGTTCTATGTTACTTCTGCTTCTGCTTCCAAAAATCTACGTTTGCAAAAAACTAAAAGAGTTAGCGAAAAGTTCAATGGCATTAGTAGTATTCAGGTAGAAAAGCAAAAAGGAGAATGCGCGGCTTTTTGTATTGTTTTGTGTCGCATCAAAAAGTGTAAGTGATGGTATTGAATGAAATTGAGTGAGTGAGAGGAATGCAGCTTCATTAGTTCTGTTGCATTCCAATCCAAGAAAATCTATCAACTTTACTTGTCCATGTTCATGTTCCTGTCCGTGTCCGTGTGTGTACGTACACTTTAGTTTGTGTTCATTAGCTGTACGTTTAGTCCGCAGGAAGGATTGGCAACTCCGCCCTTCTTCTGCACTGCCTGTTCACTGTATCCGTTCAATAAACTTTACTCACTTACGCTGTTTCGCATTGAACTGGTACTCATGCCATGCCACGTTTCAAAACATGGAGCAACAACATGAACCAGTCAAATGTTCTTCTCTTTCATTTACATAAATCGTTTTTTCATAATTATTTATTAATACTTACAACTTGCAAGATGGAGATGAAACTCAATCAATTTGAATTCCCTTTCGGCTTACATATACTTGAGGAACCGTGACATTGGCTTTGACTTTCTGTGCCAATCAGATTTAAAATCTTATTAATGATTGATAATGCTCATTTCATATGGTAATTAATTTCAGGTGATCGTGCCGTGTCCATCTCGTCTTCTAATGTAAGAAATAATGACCGGAGACCAGAGACGCTTAACGAAGAAAGGTTTACCACTGATGGATTCACTTATGAGGACGATGACGTTGAATGGTAAGAATATCTTATGATATTTTTTGAAAACGAAGAAAGGTCACAGAGGATTTTCCTTTCACGTTCATTTATTTAGTTTACGTATATGTATACCATCATCTGGAATCCTTTTTTGCATGACTTTTTGCAAAATTGTGTGGTGAGAAATTGAAGGACGTGATGCGATTGATAGCTGTTGGTTGACAGCTTGTGGCTGCAATGTTGTGGCGTTGTATAGTTTACTGTCCGTAAAGTTCCCTTGAGTTTTGTTAAAGGGTTTTCCTCCATTCTGAGTAATATGAAATGTGTGACGTGATTCTTTTCCATCCTTCCTTCTATATTTGTCATTCGGCACATGTGTAGTTTACATCACTTGCGGAATTTTACTACGTTGAATTTGTTGTAACTGATGGGTCATGTATCGCTTCGCTTGACAAATAAAAAAGTCCACGCATATCAACGTTTCCTTTTGTTTTGACGTATACTTTCCTGTTGGTGTGAAAGGCGAAGATTGCAATTAATTTTAATCGCAGGCGCTGTAGTTCAATTTTCAAAGTTCAGTGATGTTGATTGTTTTGCTCACAAGTGAAATAATTAGTATTTAGTACATATACTGGATGTAAATGTGGAGATCATTTGTGGACCCACATTCTGGGGCACTTATTCGCTCCCAAAGCATTCATTGCAAACATCATAATACTTGTGAACGATACGGTCTAGTTTGTACGGTTTACAATAGTAGGTATCGGTAGTAAATAAATAAATATGCAAATTAACTGTAAAAAAATTAGTATACCATTTAAACCAAATTAACATAATTCAAATGATTTCAGTGTTCAAGACGAACCTCGAAGGACTGCAAACGTGGGTCGATCAGAAAGCTGTAAAGAAAGAGTTCAAAGGAAGCAACCACGAGAAAGGAGGAAACACAGTGATCCAAATCTTACTTCTAAGTCAAGGTAACATTCCGCTTCATGTTTTATCTTTTCGGTGAAAGCGGTGAATTGTGACTTTGTCTCATCTATTATTCCTTTTATTATGTATTTATGTAAGTTTTTTTTAGAAAAAATGTTATTGTTCAAAGCATGCGAATGGTACAATTACGTAGTGAGTTTTGCAAAAAGTTTATTTACTTTTCGTTTTGAGTTTTTTGGCTTCTGGCAAAAGACGGAATCTATCACACATTGCCTACTCTTATTTCACAACCGCATTTATTGAAAGCGGAACTTAAAGATTTTACAGTTTCACACGTGCTCTTCGTTTTTTGTACGTTAACGAAAAGTTAAAGCTAAAGTGATGCAAGCTCATCCCGTAAAACTATCCGTGTTGTTTATTTTCTTTCGTTTTGACATGTTTTTATATGTTCTAATGGATCTGTGTGTACAAATGAGTCGTTCAACATGAGATTTTATGCCGCCTCCTGTGTGAGAAGATGACATGGTCATTTAGAAAGGTCCGGGTCCGGTTTTTGAAACGAAATATGATTTTGTGCGTTATTTCTGAACTTTATAGAAAACATTGGTGCAGTGAATCTCACAATCTAATCGTCGGAATTACATAGGTTTATTGTTGCGGGGGCGTCGGCAAAAAGGCGCCACAATGCTCAGGAATATCGTCACTCGTCCTGTTCCGCTATTCCCCCTCGCCTTTCCAATTACTTTCATTCAGAAGTATGGGACATTGTGTCGCCTTGTGTGTTGGCATTTATTCAGTTTATAGCTGCCTTATCATGTTATCATAGTTATATAGAATATAGCGCACATGTTCCTATAGTCAAATGTCAGCAGTGTTTCACAGCTTCTATTACGTAAGTGACTGTCTCCTTTCGGTTTAATATTGTAAGTGAACTAGTCAGAATCAATTTCATTCTTTCTTTGACTTAGCCTTTAGATTCTAAAATACAGCGCTTACTTCATTGAAATTCTACGTACAAAAATGCTGATGATTTGATCGTGCAAAATGTACGAATATTTTCGTGTCTGGTCCTTTCATAATGCTTATGCAGGTAGGCAGACGGACAGGTGATAATGTAATTGTAATAGTGAATGGAAAATGTTTAATTACAACAGTTGATTGAGCAATGATCGGAAGGAGTCATCGCACTTTAAAATCTCAACACTTCATCTTCTGTCTGCAGGCATTTCGCAATTGCTTTCTATTTTGAATATTAATCATGCGACTATATAACTTCATACATGTATAGTGGAACTCACTTGACCACTGACGTCGTCAATCATCATCCTCTAATTACTAAATTGAACTGACCTACGATTAGAAGCTACCTTTCCAGTCTAGTATTGTATGGCTAAGCTCTCTTGTTCTACAACTTGAGCAAGTAATGAAGATGTCAGGTTTCTTCCGCAAAACTTGCATGGTATTTCATAAAGTTTTAGCATCACTGTCACAAAAGAAAAGGGATAAAAGTTTGGGATATTGATTCATCCTATTGTAGCACTTTAATCGACGTATGATCCTGCCAAAAAACTTTTTGAGATGTATTGAGCCTGTGCGAGGAAGCGGGAAAGAATGTGACTATGATTTCGCAATTATTGTCTCAGTGTTTCACTGTCTTTACTTGTTAAATCATCTTGACTTGTGGATTGGCATGCCGGAGAAAACGGTTAAAGTCTGGGAAATTTTTTGGTTCGCTGTGTACGAAGAAAACGAAATGGAAAATGGTTTCCGTTAGTACTTCTACTTGGACTATCTATTGAGTTCGTGGCACAATTGTACAAAAGCCGTCCTATCTGAGTCTTGAGTCTTCTGAGTTGTGTAACCGTAACCATATTACCTTAACTTGATTCTGTGAGGTAGAAGTTAAGTGAGAGCAGGAGCACATGTGGTGGGAAACAACAGAGGAACAGAAGCACCACTGTCATGCCATGCCATGCCAAAGCCACACCACCAGAAGCAGTTTCGCTTCGTCCTTTCTGTCTAATGGATTGCAGTTGAAAACACTAGTGTTTTCGAATGGCTCATATGGCACAATGTAAGCGCATATTTGCATATAGACCGAGAAATGCTATTGCTATCCTTCAATCGGCTATATGGGGAAAATGGAAAGAGAAACGGTTAGTGGGGGAATTTGCAAGGATCTTTTGCAAAGGAACCAACGCTGGTCTGTCCTCCACTCCTCCTACGGACTACGGTCTTGCTCTTCCGTTTGCTTCTTCTTTCTGAGTCTTGTTTTCTGCAGGTTCTGCTTTCGTGCGGTGATGGTGAGGTGCAACATATCTGACTAATGCATACGGACAACTTTTATCCTGGAAACCCTTTTTGACTTTCTTTGCTTTCACTCAGCGTACTGACTCGGTCAGTTTCATTCCTTGTAGTTTTTACATCTTGTCAGATGCAGATACGAGTGAAATGCTCTCATTCTTGTGTAGCTTTTACTGATAGAATAATTTATTGAATTAATTTGATTTATATTCTAGTACTTATAATAAATTCTAATGTGAATGCGAGAAAAGTAAAGGTGTTGAGTGAAGTGAAGCTTCTGGGAACCTGAAGAAAGAGCGTCTTCTCATTACGACTCGCAGTGCTGTTGGTTTGTGAGTGGAGATTTTACGAATGAGACAGTTGCGTACGCTGTCGTGGTGACATTATATGTGTTGGGTGTGCATGGCGCCTCTCATCCTCTGCTCTTTTATATCTGTCCCGTGTACCTAATCTCATTATGCAGACTGTGTGAGAGGAAAGAAGACATTCACATTCGCATTCGCATTTTGGCCCCAATTCCACCTCCACTACATCATTACTTCTTCTAATAGTACACGAATAAATGGGAAACGATCACTTGTTTTATGTGATACATGTGTAGCCAGCTTGCTTCGTAATGCTTCCTCTCACCACTTGTGTAGTTGATGCCTATCTTTCTTGAGAAGATGCAATGCCTTCCTCCTCGTTACGCTTGAGAAAGTGGGAAGAAGGAATTGCACATACTAAACTTTAGACTCACTTCTTTCTCCGCTGGCCAATAGAACATCTCTCTACAAAATCTCTGAATGAACCAAACCAAAACGAACGTAATACAACTAAAGAAGACGACATGTTGTGTACAAAGCGAATGCTATCAAGTCACTGAGTCAGTAACAAGGATGTTCATAAATCTTTCCAGTGTGTCGTCGTATTTTGGACATGTGGCGAAGACGATGCGGCCAACTAGCAAAACGAACTCTAATCCTTAATCCTTTCACTTCTAAACTTACCTTAGTCACTGACACTCTTCCTGCATTGCCCATCCTCGGTTCCGTCTTTCTACATTTATTCTGCATTTTTGAATTTCCATTTATATGAATTTCAACAGTATTCGAAACTTTCATTCTTCTTATCTTAACAATGCAGACATTCTGTTAATTCTTAATTCGTAAACGTTCCTTTATCTCATTTTTGTGAAAGTGGTTAGTCAGTTCATAAAAATAAACTGGTAACATTCGATGACATGTAAATTCCCCTCGTGATTCATCATGTGAAAGTTTTGTATGAACGGAATTGTTGTCAGGAGCAGTTGGTTTCGCGAAACTACTGCTATGGATCGCGGTAGTCTTCGTTCCAGAAAAAGTGATGATGAATATTCTTTCGGTGACCGCGGCTGCTTCTCAGAAAGGTATTATGTGTGTACTGTTTTCATTTCATCTCGCCTTTATCCTTGCTGACAAGAAACTTTTATTATTTTTGAAGTTGGAGAAATTGAATTTTTTTCTGTTCCATTTTCTCACCTGATCCCCGTTTTCTCGTTTAATCATCCTCACTATATACTCAGAGTACTAGTCTAGTCACAAGTCGGGTTGTATATAATGTACCTTTTGATACGAAGTTAATATTCCTTATATTTTATATGCGAGATAGTATCGTAAAAGCTAACTTTAATGGAATTATTTGGTGTGGTGCATTTCCGTAATTACACAAATTATATTTCGGAAGAAAGGCCGTCAGTCGTCTGCTCCACACCCTACTTCTGTTTCATCCATAAAACATACTGATAAGTGTTGATTTGCTGTCATGATGAAAGTAAGTAATCGAATGAAATTTTTGCGATTTCTTTCGAAGCTTCCTTTGCGATTTCCTTATCTTATCGAGTCCTACTTCATATTTATTTGTATGTGTGATTCTTCGTCCTTGAGGAAAAACTAAAGAATTCGCCGTCATAATGCGTCGTATTGTCATAAGACGATAGGACCAGTGTAATATCTTTTTCGGGTTCCGTCTTTGATTATGATTTCATTCACCTTGTTGTATTCTTAAAATGAAAATGAGAATGGGCTTGCCACACGCGAGATTGGCTGTCGTGCGCTACGTCGTTAGGATCGCGATGTCTCAGCTATGTAAGTAGGTTTTGAGACAATGCCTTTCCTTTAGTTTGTAGTAGCTGGTACATGAGGATGAGATCTCGTCTTAGTGTAAGTGTCATTAATATTTTAGTTGGTATGTACCTATTGAATTTTTTCTGTCACCGCTTTCTCCGAATGATGTAAAATTTGCGTTAAATAATTGTTTTGCAGAAATATAACTTAAATATTCATTTTTCAGTGATGCTGATCTCGATAGTCATCGCCATTTATCAGATGCGAATAACTCAGGAAGTTCTTCAAATTCGAGTTTATCTGCGAGGAGTTTGGACAGTCCGAGCACATCGCTAGAATTGGTTGGTCCGTCCGCAGCAGGAAGAAGTTCGGAGACACCTGAGACGACGACAGTAGGTCATTCCGTTGGTTTATCTGGTGATTCCTTTAAGTCTTCCACGTTTTGGGAAGGCGACAGTGATATAGAAATTGAGCAAGATCCACCCGACTGGAGGAAAAATGTTCCCGAAGAGACCCTCAGAAGTCTTGATAGACAGGAAAAGAAAAGACAGGAAGTTATTAATGGTGTGTTTGTAGTTTATTTCATCATGTTCATCCTTAATTTATTTACGGAATATTTAATCGGTACTATTGAATACACTTGCACTTGCAGAGTTGTTTCACACGGAGAGATCTTACATGCGCAAGTTAAAAATAGTAGATCGTTTGTTTCATCGTCCTATTCGAAGTCAGCAACTGCTTCCAGTAGAAACCATACAAATGTTATTTGCTAATTTGGAAGAAATGCTCGACATCCACGACAAATTTAACTCTGCTCTTAAAAAGAAGAGGGCTGAATGTTTAGTAGTGGGTGATATTGGACCGGTGCTTTTAGAAATGGTAAACTGATGTTTTATGCCTATATCCTTTGTCCTTTGAAATAAAGTTTCGTTAACGTTTTTCCAAAATTATTATTTTTGTGTTGTTATATAGTTTGATGGTGAACGGGGTGACAGTTTAAAACGAGCAGCAGCTGTATTTTGTTCACGCCAGCAAATTGGATTAGAAGCACTGCGTGAGCGAAGAAGAAAGGATCCAAGGCTTCATTCATTCCTTACGGAAGCAGAATCTGATCCCGTATGTCGGAGACTTGGAATTAAGGATATGATTCCTATGACCATGCAACGACTCACCAAATATCCATTACTTTTCGGAAATCTTTGCAATTGTACGGCTCGAGACTCGCCAGAATACAAAAACATTCAACGAGCGGTGGAAATGAGCAAAGAAATTTTAATGAGTGTAAACGCAGCCAAGAAAGAGGCCGAAGACCAGGAAAGACTAATTGAAATCCAAAAGAGATTAGATAAATCCCTTTTTGAGAAAGGATATGACAAATCAGATCAACAACTCAATGAAATGAAGGTTACAAGCTTGCTATTTTGGCTATTGGTAATCCTAATAAACCATTATTTTGATAAGTTAATAATGGTTGGTTTAAACCTTTGATAGAACTTGGATTTTACACGTCACCGTCTCATTCATGAGGGCCCGTTAACTTGGCGATTGGCAACGAAAGGAAATCGCCAGAAACCAGACATGCATGATGTTCACGTGGTCTTACTTCATGATATGATTGTGATTTTGCTGAAGCAGGATGATCGCTATGTTCTTAAAATTCTCAACATGGGATACCCTGGGAAATCCGAACGCATTCCAGCAAAGCCTATCATAAAACTAAACACATTGTTACATCGACCTGTTGCAACGGGTACGGAAGTGCTGTTAATTGGATTATTGAATACTATTGAGCAGTAGCAAAATTGTTCACGATGACTTTCATTTTCATTGTTTTAGATCCTCGAGCCTTTTTCCTTATATCGACCCTTACATCGAATATGTTTGACTTAGTGTGTCACACAGCTGAAGAAAGGAAAACGTAAGTTGGTTTTTTATGTAGTTCCTTTGTTAATTTTCATATACGTTAGAAATTTCAATACTATAGCGCCCAACCCAAGTTAGAATTCTCAACCTGTGTACTGAAGTTTGAAGTACTGAACGTATTACAGAATGTAGAACTACTTATTATAGTTATACAGACATCATACCAATACCATTACCATATGTTGCCATTAGGTTGAGCAAGCATGATGAGAGTAAGCTAGCGACTAAATGAAGAAGTAAAAAGATCTTGGCTTTCAAGATTGTTTTGCCAAAAATACTCTGCATTTCCAATCTAATTATATCTTGTACGACTAGTAGGCATATCCGTACGAAACACAGTTTATCCTGTCTTCTTTTGCTGCTCGACATGTCGTCCCTTGCCCAACCTAGAGCTGAAGATTTTTTACTCCAGTTTGTGTTGTACCGTTGTACGTGTGTCGTTATTGGCATTTTCAATTATTTCATTTTAATTGGTCGTTTTTGTAGTTCATTGTAATCGTAAATACACGATTTAGAGTCGTATTATGTCGCAGAATTCATTTAAAAACGTTTTTAATGGTGTTCAAAATCAGGCGTCTCGGTAGGATTTAAAATTTTTAACCGTTTGTCCGTGTTAATGTTAATGTTTGTTAGAGATTAACTTTTCTCACCTGCTATTTGACCATATTGGTATTAACGATTATGTACATTAATTTGTGTTTTTAGGTGGCTTCATCATATTACAAAAGCTGCAGAGGATTATAAGAGCCGACAGGAGTCACGTCGGTCCGAAGTCTCTGCCCTTATTCCTCCTTCCTTGCAAGACCAAGATCAAGACACAAGCAAAGAGTATGCGTCGTTGTGCATTGTGTTTACTATTTACTTGCGGTTCCATTCTGTTCTGGTTCCAAAGAGGAATGAAATTATGTAATATTTTATGATGTCATTTGCATTTTAGAAGCCTGGTTAGTGAAGGTGGAGAAACTAGTGAGGAAGGAACGTCGGCAGAAGTTGAAAACGCAATTGGACAAGAAAACTTAGCTGATAAAGATCTCACATCGTCGCCGGAGAAGCAATCAAATCCTACTGAGTCGTCTCAATCGGAAAGCGCCTCGAATAATTTATTAGGTCAGTTTATATGGTTTGCTCTTTTGTGGTGTGGTAGTGGATACTGGATACAATAGTTTTTGCTTTTTCTTTCTGTCCATAAACTGCATTTGGGGTAATATTATACTTATTGGGTATTGGTCGGTTGGTTCGGTTTGGTTAGGAGGCAATGGGAAAGGGTCAAGTAGTAATGGGTCATCGTCTGCATGTTCAACTCCATCGGTTGCTCGCCGCGGGGATCAGCAAGAAGGAGTTGGTGAATTTTTGCGAGTAACACAAAGTTCTTCACTTATTGACCCCAGCGAAGTGGTGGTGGAAACCAGAGAAGTTTACTTTGCACAACCTGTCATTTCTCCTTACGGTATTAAGCATTTAAATATTTAGTATTTCACTGCTTGCACGCTGTTTCTTTTCGCTATAGTTTTAGTGTAGCGTTTCAACCATTTACATCATCCGGTTCTAATGACTTCAAAACTGTTTACAGAGGAACTAAAACGAGCCGATGCCGCCTTGACTAAAGCATTTGAAGAAAAGTTACGAGTTGTTTCCAAGTTGTTACACATTCCGCATGAAAACGTGTCCAATAGTCCTTCAACATCTCCTGTCACACAGTCTCCTACAGCTGCACTTCCAACCGAACTTTCCAAAGATGCCAAAACCCTTGTGGTTGCTTGCATTCGCCAAGGTTCGATTGTTTATACTATGAAAGCAGTAGTTGACAGAGCATGAGAAAATATTTAATTAGTTAATATCTCGTGATTGCAGTTGATCATTTGGGACGGATATTTGCGCAGCAAATAGCAAAGGATGTTGATCGCGAACAATTAGCGGTTCATAAAAGCCTTAACAATCTTCTTACACAGTTGCTGGTGAGTTGTCCATCGTTTATTTCTACAATTCACTGAGTGTCATATGATTACAATGTATTATGGACATTCATAAAAATTGCAATTCAAATTGGGCAGAGTGAGGTTCATCGGAGAGATGACGACATGGAGCTACGACGCCAGGAATTGCATCGTCTTCGTGAGCAAAATCATGGATATCAAGAAAGACTAGAGCTGACAAAGACTGGTGACAAGAAGGGAAAGCAAGAATTGCTGAGCCCGACATTAACGAGTAGTCCAACTCAATCTAGACCAAATAGCTTCTTGTCAATTTCTTCCTCGTCGGATCCTCATGAGTTAGCAGTGGATGAAGAATCAGGTAATTATTTTTTTTATTAATGGACTAATCATAATATAATCTGTCCTTTCGATTTTGAACTTTATACTTCTAAATCCAATGGGAAACATTCTTTAAATCCCATCTTTTGTCTGTCTGTCTGTCTTATGTCTTTTTGCTCTGCATTGGAAAATGGATTTCTCCCTACTTTTCCCACTATACCTTTTCTTTTATTTCAGTGTAAGTTTTGGAATGTGTATTTTAGTCTTTGACATCACCTTTTGTTCATCATTTTTGACATCGTTGGGTTTACTTTAATGGTAGTTCCTTAATGTGGCACTGCACAATTCAAGTGTTAGATTATAGTCTGTAATTTTCTGTTGCACCCAAAGATACTTAAAATAATATTGATTGAATTTTTATGTTGATTAATCCAAGTGTTGAATGTGGTTTGTTGTCGTTGTTTTGTGTCCTTAGAAGTTATTGTGACGATGAAAACTCACTCGAAGCAGCAATTGTGCGCTCCTGTAGCTTCCTTCAATTCTAACAGCACGAGCCCTCATTCCAATAGCACATGTTCTCATCCACCCGATGATGAGTCAACTATTGCCTTGAGTAACTCATCTTGCGATTTAGCACAAGAAGTGAGTGTTTGAAGTTGATTATTGATTAGAACTTTGGGGTGGCTGGCTAGCTACAATTTTTTAACAAAATTTTATAACGCATTATCAATTTTCAATTTTGTGAAACAGGAATTTGCTGACGCTGTTGAAGAATTGTATCCAAACGAATCGTTTTGCGAGTCAAGGGAAACGGAAGTTATAGCTGAAACTGCATCTGCTCCCGAACTTGATTCTACTTCAAATCCTAATGTTGCATCCGTACAATTAGTCGAGGGGATTGAAACCAGATCCTCATCAGTTGAAAATGGAAAAACAATGGATGTACCTGATCCAAAAGGAACGACATTTCCAACAGAAGAAATGGAAAAAACAGACAAAGACCTCAATAAATGTTTAGTGTCCACTTCAGAAACAGCACCGGTTTCTGAAATGGCCAATGGACATGACAATGACCTCAATTCTGCTCCGTGTACACGAATCATTGAGCATGCTGAAACAGAGAAATGTGAAGATGATGCTGGAGCAGACATTAAGGAAATGTAATCGTTTTTAATTCGGAACTAGGTATAACAAATCAAGGTTTTCTTCGAAGTTTACCGCGCGCGAACGAAATTCATCAACAAATTGCATGATTCGTTTTCAAAAGCAGATTATTTTTTATTGACATTTACTCGGTCGATGCGAGTATTTAGTATCAAAAATGGAGTTTACAATATAAGTTTACTGTACCTATTAATAACATTTATATATTTGTGCAATTTGACAATCTGCTAAGCTTTCTTCTCTTGGATAACAGACAACCAAGAATCAGGAATTGCAGTGTGCATTACGGCCATTTTTAAAAAATGGTGGTTATCTCGCCTGTACGTCGGGTGAAAGCATCTGCTTGAGTAGGCTATTATAGCTAAATGTATTATTGTGACTTGCGATATGTGACTTGTGGCATTTCACGGAAGATTGCAATTTAAATGTACTTCCATTTCCTATAATGAAAATGTGTCACATTGTCAAACGTTTTTTTGTCATAAAAAATGTTCCAGTGAAGACTTATGCTTCTATTTTTCTTCCTTCTTTAAGCCACAGCTGTAGTTTTGACTAACTAAAAGTGTAATTTAAAATAGTGTTACAAAGACGGAGCGAAAGCTGACAACAAAAATGCCATAATAAATCGAATCATTGTTTTTGTGCTGTAAAAGCAATTTATTATGAATTTATGAGTAATATTAATAATTACTTTGTAATGACAAAACGGAACAAAATATTACTATAATAATAATATAATACAATACATACAATAATTATTATCATGATAAGTTATAATGTTATATTACAAAATATTGAAGCTTTGTAGTTTTTCACATGTTCAGAGGGCATGTTTACTATGTGCAATTTATTAATTTATTCGATTTGTACGTGTAGATCTAGTTCGTATTACTTTTTAGATAAAAAACAAAACACTGAAGAAGTTGGTATCAACAATTTATATAGAGTTTAATTATCGAAAAAGTAATTACATAATCAATATCGGCATTGACAAACAAAGCAAAAGGAGCCTTTGTTGTCACTTAATAATTTTTGTCACTTCATTGTCTTTTATGCTTGTTCGTTGTCATTGCTGACGACTGAAAGAATTGCAACAGAAAAGAATGTGAGCGTGAATGATCAAATTCATTCAATTAGAAATTATATGTATTACAATAAATTATTGCATTGCATGCACAAAGTGTCTTTGCGACCACTACTTCAATAATATAGTAAACAAATCACAATTTGTTACGCAATTACATGTAATTGAGACTGTACACTGGTTGCAGTTGTTGCAGTGTACTTATGTATTTTAGTGTGGTTTGCCCCCCAAAAAATTGCGGGATTACTAGAAATTGAATTAACTAAAAAAGTATAATGATTCATTACAATTTACTGTATTAATTGCCGATAATTGTATTACATGGAATTGTTATTGTTGCCTCTCTTTCTCTCCAAAAAATGTCCCGTTGAAATGATACTGCAAAGATGAGTTACGGAGAGGTAATTTTAATTACAGGCTTGGCTTATGCTTATAAGAATCAAATAATAAAAACAAATAATTTCCTTCATCATCATTATAATGTAGTGTAATTTGTCAATTTGTTGATACATAATTCTTTTCGTTTTATTCCATTTTATGTATTATAATATAGACAAAAAGTACGCATGCGAGACTGCGAATCATTGAAGTCAACTTGTGTCAGTGGTCCATGATCCTTTCTTCTATACGTTGGTACAAAGTATCCATTTGGATTTTCATCCGGTCCATTATCTTTTCTTCTAGCCGTTTCATAAAGTACCCGTACTCGACTTGTTCTCCACGGCCACTCAGTTTTACTTTGTTACCTTGACTTGTGATCCATGCAGGGATTCCGGTGTACTCTCTGTATACCATTCACATTTAAAGGGAATGTGTACTGCTGTATTAAAGTAGACAGTTTCTGTTTCATTGTTATACTCTTACGGTTTCTTGTCTTGTTGAATATGAATGTAATTGGCATAATGTTCATGTAATGGAGTGGTTGCTGTGGTTGATCCCCCGACTTGTCTCAAATAGTATTTTGGACATCTACTTGTTCTTTTAGTTCTGTGACGAGCGGCTGCAATGCGCAAAACTGCTTGTTTCAGTTCTTCAGGAACGGATTTGTCATTTGGATCATTGGGTCGGAATCGGAAGTACCAACTGGGGAAAATGATATCAAATGTCAAACATGAGTGTTTAAGTTTAAACTTTAAAGACTTCGAGGAGGAGATTCGGGTTTATATTTTATAACTTATTTATTATATACGAAAATAGAATATAGTTATAATGACTTTTCTTCAAACGGCGGAGGAGACGTGGGAGCCGGCATCTGTTTGCTTGTTTTCGGAGGAGGCACCACAAGGACACTCTCCCGAAGAAAGGATGCGAACGAACCCGGAAGGAATGATTGAACACGTTTAGAAAACACGAATGATTCCAACTGGGCTATTTCTCCAATTTGTCTTGACAATCGTGTCAGCTCTGCGTCTTTTTGTAGGCCCTGTATACAAAATTGCCGTCTCTGTTATACGGCAAACGCCAGAATCTAAATTAAACTCTAGGGCAGATGAATCAGATGATACTTCCTCTTCCGCCCTGTTGCAGTGCTTGTCCAATTCTCAACCTTACATACCGTAATGTATTAATAAAGAATGACAATTTTGTTGTATACCTGAATGTCTGATACAGTAAGACCCACAAGAAGATTGTTTAAAACAACGGTTATCATGATGACAAATGCCCCGTAGAGAATGTGCCCTGTGATGGGGTACAATAAATCGTCCACAGGATTCTCCTCGTTTCCATAAAATAAGTCTTCGTAATTGACCTCACCAACCATCATCATCAGAACTTTTAAAATTGCTAAGGGTATGGAAGAATATGGGGCATTCTGAAAAATATTGTCACCAAGAACTAACGTTATTAATTTGTGATTTAATTTATTTTTAAAACGAAGACGGGGGAAAATTGGGAGAAAGTGTTCAGTGCACATTACCCCAGGAAACAGAACACAAAAGGCAAGCCCGAAAGCCATGAGGAGCGACGCGTAGGTCACCATGAAGAATCCAAAGTTTTTCAACACCTGTATAGAATTCATGCTTTAATGATACGCACTCAAGCAAATTAATCATTGGTAATCAAATTCCGAAAATGATTTCCGAACCTTCGTTAGAATTTCCACATACAATCCCAAAATTGGGAACTTTCCAATTTGTGCAAGCATAAGGGCCCAAGCAAGAAAGAGTCCAAACTATGATAAGAAAACAATAAAAGTGACAAAATGTTTAAGCTTAAGTTCATTTTAGATTAACTTGTATTAATTACCGCTGCTGCTTGATACTGCCAAAAATTAATGTTTGGATGAGACATGAACACTGGCCAAGATGTCAAGTAAATTAAGAAGAAAAGTGTCCATTGCAATCGATTGTTGGTCCTTCGAATGTACGCTCTGGGAGCCGGAAGCATTTTGAATACTTCGTTAATTGCCATGAATGACGTGAGGGACAGTAGCAAAACACTTTTGACTGTTGGTCCAATCTCCAAAGGACAACCATCTGATTAATTAAAGAATTCACTGTAATCTACCTATAATCATTTCTTTGCGTTTTCAGAAACTAATGTTTGTATACCGTAAAGTTCAGATTTGATCGTTCCCAATTCCTGAAGCTGCGGTGAGAACTGGAACCATGAGAATTTAATAAACTCTGCTCTATAAGTTGCATTTTCATCTTGAACATAGTTTCCCTCTGCTTTGGCCGCTTTCACCGCTGCGGGTTCAGTGATTTTCGGCCGATAAGGACAACTCAGTAAGTACACATCCAAGATGTACAGCGTGTACAGTAAAAGTAAAACCACCTGTTAAAGTCAACATTGTCAGCGCTACACCTCATGTATGAATTGTAAAAAAAACTTTTCCAATAATGACTGGTCTAATGAACTAATAGTTAAGCTATTAATAATTACTTACGTGGAAGGCAATTGTGGCCCAGAATACTGTACGAACACATTTCCATTTGAGATAGAGGAAAATCCCTATGATGGGGTGAGTGAGAATCTTTTTCCGCGATGATGAGCTACAGTCCAAAATGAGAGTGAGAAGTTGCATTTCCTTCCTCGCTTTCGCATTCCCGTCATTCTCTCCAGATTTTTGTGACGCCTGATGATTATTCGAAGAAGCGTACGATGATTGTTTACTAACTCCTAAACTATTGCTGCGATTTGGGAATCCTCGAGTTTCCGAGTATCCTACGATAGCTCTGTACATTTTCAAAAACACAATAGTCAAATTAGCATGCAACTGTCAACTATATGTAACCATAACTCAATCATCCTTAAAATCAAATGATGAATCTTTAATCTGTTTCAATAACCCGAAATCTAATTTGAGTTCACATTTGACATTCGTGGGGTCATATTTCTCTACAGACACAGCTCGCGTGAGCAACGAGTCCATGGCTTCAGGGATTTTCTCCACCATGAGAGTCAGTGCTTTGACGCCACTTTTCGACCTGTGTTATAATCATTCTCATTAGTATTCATTTTAAAAATAAAGATATCCCAACTGTTCCATATTGTATAATATGGTGAATATGAGCATGTGAACAATGCGAAGTCGTCGTTAGTCTCACTTAATGGATACATCCGCTGCACTGTACAAAAGTATCGAGGCGCATTGGGTACTTTGATTTTCTGCAGCTAAATGAATCGCCGTTTCTCCATTGTTATCCTGGGCGTTGATGTCAACTCGAGGTGAGTCCACCAAAAGTTGAGTGCATTTGGCCCCACTGGCTGTGCATGAGTCACAATTGCATCCTGGAATATGTACAAATATTGCATGATTATAAATTATAAAGCAAAAGAGGTCTCACAGGATCGTAATCATGGGTTCCATAATTACATCACAATCTCATTATCATGCAGTCATACGAGTCATACCATAACTGACTCCAAGTTGAAGATTTGCTTTACACAATATAAATTACAAATGGGTGTAAAAGAGAGAATCCCCATTCCAATATAACAAATTACAATGGACATCAAAAACTGATGCTGGAAGCTTAGCTCAATGATAAGCGTCGACTTTTGGCCTTTGATTAAAGGCATTAAGCAACAAAAAACTACTTCATGTACGCTTCACTACAAACCAAGACCGTCCAACTGATCCAACCATGGGATAAAGGATAAACTCTTTTGTGAAGTGTAAGTGTGAAAGCGTGGCCAAGTACGTTATTGGGATCGTGTTCATTTTTTGTCACGAGGTGACTGTAACAAACACAAAATATATCCTCGTCAAGTCAGTCGCGGTCACAAAAGCCAGCCACGAGAGTTTGTATTGTCATTTTGAATACACTACACAGGAAAGGATGAGCAAAAATATACAACACAATATCAGCTTTGTAAGTTTGTTCTGGTTATCGCCGGTTGTTGATACTTTCGGTGTACAGATCTTTACTCATTGTAGATTACATTTTCTATGAATGATTATTTAACATGCAAACCAATGCACTGTTATTAGTTATTATATTACTTATATTACGGTCAAAAAAGTGTTATTTAATGATTTCA
>JABASF010000437.1:0-42371 GCA_019776145.1 Harlomillsia oculata | reverse complement strand
TTCCTTCTTGTCTTATTCCCATTCCTCCAAATTCCCTTCAAATTTATGGAAATAGCAAATAACAGAAACGTGTTTATTTTGGTTACCAAGGAAACATTCGCGGACGGTCGTCAGCCTTCATCGTCGATCAGACACTGCGTCTTAATAATAAGGTGATAGTGATAACTGTGGTACTCGATGCCTCAATGCCACATCATCCTCAGACCTTTGAGGAAACAAAGATATTTTCAGCATTTTAACTGTGTGTCTTAATATACTTCTTTTCAATTACTAGCTAGAAGAAAGCTTCATGATGCTCGAAATGTTGCTGCATGAAATGATAGTTGCTTGATTTGGTATCAATGCCATTCTAAATTTGATGTGCTAAGTTTAATGTGGTGATGTTAATTTACCAGGTAATTATATTATTTAATTCTACATTTTATTATAATATACCTGAAGATGAAGTTGTAGCCATTTTGGCCTGAATTTAAAAGTAATTAAAATTTCAGATACTAAACTAACGTACTATTATGTAACAATTTATTACAAAGCATTTTAATATTGTGAAACATTTCAAACATTAGCATTACACAAATAATCACGCATTTCCTGCGTTTTAGGTACGAAAGGTGCAACCCGATGTCGTTTAGATCGAACCATTTTCTCACGTGGCTCTTTCATGTCTGGTAAAAATTCCATGGTCTCATATGGATTAAGGGTTAAGCACAAATCTTCTGGAACCCTAATTGGAAAAAAAGAGATCAAGGAAGGTTTCCATAATATACTATACTTAAATATATTCAATTACTTCTGAGCCAAGTTATTCGGCAAGAGTTCCACCTTCTCGGGATGAACCATAGACGTTGCAATGCGAGAAACCCAGGGATGATAATGATTCTTCATAATTTAAAAGGCATAAAGTGAGTAGCTGAAAAGATACAAATAGCTTTCTACAAAATATGTACTTACACTGATAGAACAAAGCTCCCACAAGTTTGTTGATCGAGCATCGCAGTGATCAGGATCGTCGAGCTCAGGGAGATAAATTCCACTCATGCTACCATCTTCATTTTCCAGAGTCGCTCCGACAGCAGGATGCAACTGAATTATTTAGAATTGTATCATATAAATCCCATTGGAATTAGCATTCATAAATGGTGTGAAGCTAATAATTTGTAATATATAGTATAGTACCCGTATAATTTGTTTGAGTTGAAGCAAAGTGGCCAACGCATCATGATGTTCTAACTGAAGACATGTTGTAGCCAAGCGTTTAACAAATGCAAAAGCTCGAGGTCCTGGAACTTTTTTTTGGCCAGCAGCCAGTCTCATACATCTCAAAGCAATGTGGACCCCACTCTCCGGTTTTCCTATTATTACATTACAAATATAATAAATATATACTTTCTTTGAAAACCATATTATGTATGGTGATTGAAAATCAATTTTAAACATAATTACCGCAAGTAAGCTGAGTCAAAGCACAGTACAAATGTTTATGAAATGCTGTAGGGTCCAGAGTGAGAGCGACTCCTTGGCCATCTAAGACTGAAAGAACCGTTGCGACACACAACAGTTTCTGTCGCTGTTGCAGTTCCCCATTTGACAACAAACTCTCAAGTACTTTTAGAAGGTCGTCGAAAAAATCAACATTGATTACATGGGCGAATCTAAAAATTGAACAAAATGACACTTTTAAAATTTCTGTTGGAATTTTGATAATGACATTACAGCATTTCTGAGTGTCTACCTCGCTAAACCCTCTAGTACTGCAGACAACAATGTTGGGTTTGGAGCACTTTTCAAAGTACGAAAGTAAATAGTAAAAACAAGCTTTGTTATTTCTGTCAAAAAATGGGATTTCTTTGACTTGTTTTCTTCCGCAGATGCTTCTAAAAGTTCCTGTTCCAACTTTTGGAGCTCTTTCGATTTCTGTAATCACAAAACTCTACACTTTGAAACAAGTTGTACTTTCTTGAGCCTGTTATTTCATTTACTATCACCTTTTTTTGTCGCTTAGAAAGCATTTTTCTTTGCAAATGGTTCATTTTTGACCCTTGGTTCAACTCAGCATGTTTCTCTTTCTCAAGATCTGCTTCTTTGATTCGGAGTGCTAATAACGGATCAAGTACATCTTGATGAATCACACCAAATTTGCCATTGGCGTATTTTGATTTAACCAAAATGTTAATTCGTCTCACAATCTGTTACATTTATATACACTGGTTAAAGCTACATTAAAATTTATCATTTGGAATTTAAAAATGAATAAACATCAAAACACCTCGTAGGAAAGTTCACCACGTTTATCAATACGAAACACAGATTTTAGAACGCTAACAATGATTTCTCGTACAGACTTATCCCAATTATTAAGAAATGGGACGACAAAATTGACAATATTGACTGCCATGTTGAAGTATGGATGAGACAGCAGCATCTTGCACATGCAATTCAGAGCGATTTTTCCCAGTTTTCTTTCAGCCTAAATACGAGTCATTATAATTGTTAATATGGAACTATTCAGGGCATAAATAGTTTGGAATATGTTCATACCTCTGAATTCGCAGTGTTTGCATTAGATCGCTTTCTGGGGCAAAACTTACTAACCATTTTCTCAAGCTTTTGCAAGTACAGTTTGTATCGTTTCAACAAGCTGGCTTCATGTCCTTGCAATTTCTTTGTGTCGCTTTTGACTATTAAACATACCGAACCATTATTTCAAACCGTTGTTGTAGACAGTAGAAGTAAAATTATATAATAAACCCTTACGTTTTATTCCTTCAGTATTATGATGTTTGATAGCATACGAAGGAAGCACGTCCTGGAATACCGAAAGAAGAGATACACAAGCCAACTTCGGCACGGTAAATACAACAGAAGCCTCGGTTGTTTCGATCATATCAATCAAATTGTCCACATTTTTCAACTGCGTACAGAAATACAAAGACCCAATGAATCCAGCGTATAATCGACTGGAAATATGAAATTAGTCATTTGATAAAATTGAAATACTCTATTTTCTGGATCCTCCAAAAACGACGCAGAAAGGATTCCGATCTTCACTTTGTATTCAGACAACTTTTTCCTTCTCTCCGAAAGCAACATTGCAGTACTGATGAAGTTATGTTTCGAATGCTTCAACATCGCAAGTTCGGTACCTTCAGAATTCGTAGGTCCGTCATTTTCCACAAAATTCGTTTCTTCTTCCGCATCCGAATACTCTTCCACTTGCTGGTTCTTAATTCCTTGAGCCGTCTTTATAGGAAGTAACAATTTCATCCGCTTAGACGATTCTGCTTCCTTTGACAATTTCGTCTCATATTTGTTCTCAAGGTTCTCATCATCATCAAAATGCCTCTTCAATGACTGTTTGTTCAACCTGTAAGGTAAGCACAATTATAGCCATTTCATTGCAGAACAATGGTAATAACATTACCACAGTTACCACAACTATGGGTAAGTGTTCGCACTTACTTTGCAAATGCTGACTTGACCACATACTGATTATTTTTGAACTTTTCGTCACGAAAGTATGATAACTCGTTAGAATCCAGCATATCCAACACGTCCTCAGTTGTTACTTCTTCAGTTTGACCTAATAATATCAAAACCAATATTAATATTTATAATTACTAATTAGAAGCCTATATCACAATTAAAACGGCTCTTTATTTATTACCTGGAACATGTTTCCCTATATTCTTGGCCTTATTTCGAATGGCTGTTTGTAACTTTTTTCTTGCTTGTACAACAGCTTTCGATCCCGTCTTTTTACCTTTACTCATTTTTCCACCCTTGATATTTTTCTGTTTGATCTTACTGATTCCAGACTTTTTTCCTTTGGATTTACCTTTCTTCGCCTAGGTTGATATCACAAATACGAACAGAAATTTAAATTCCGGTACTTTATTTAGTTAAAAACTTAAAAACCCCCAACAACTCAAACTGGAATCCGCTGCTTATTTCTAACTTGCTTTTAAAGTTTAAAGATTAACTAGGTTTAAAGTTTTAAAATTACCATTTTGAAAATTAGTTTCTTCCGTTCTCAAAAAATGACCACAAAACGTTCCTAGGACAATCGACGATATAGTCAACTACTCTCAATCAGAATTTTGCCGTCTTTCCAAACTAAATAAAATAAAGTACTGAACAGGGAAAACAAAATTCCCAAAACAAAATGTATTTATTTTATAAATGACAACAATACTATTGAAATTAACAATTTAATTGTGCTCAACAACGGGCTTTTCAATCCATAAAGAACACGACGACGACGTGATTCGACTGATCAGAGGACCATGCCATGCCATGCGAGGATGTGACCATGTGAACGAGAGCATGTTTGGCACATTTACATTTCAGCGCGCAACATATTGCCCCAAATATTTGGACTCCGTAGGAGACTTTACAAAAGTGCAAGATTTTCTAATGTTTTTGTACACGTCCGTCACAAAGTTTAACAAAATTAGTATTACTTGAATTTTAGCAAGTTTGATTTACACAATTTTTATACATCTATAAAATCGTACTTTATAAATCCGCCAAATAAGTACATATTTTCATTCAGAGTGAGTTAAAAGCAATACATCAATAGAAATTATATCCACTTTTCGTATTTTTGTGACTTGAATTATTCGTTCTTTAATTATTTAGGATTATTATTGTGACTGGCTATATGCACATTCACTATTGACAATGGCAATGACAATGACAATGACATTCTTGATGGCATTCAAGAAAGGAATTTATCGGTATCGTCGTTTTGGTAAGGTTCGTGAAAAATCTTTTTTTTTTCGTAAACATTAAATTATTATAAAATTTCCCTGTACTACTGCTAAATGAACTGTTATTTTGACTGTTATTTTTTAGAGTGATCGTTAGCCAGTGTTACAAGTTGGAAATGTATTGAATGTTTGAGTATGAGATTTGGATTCCGAAGGAAGATGCAAAAAATTCTGTACTTTCGGCGTTTTCAGTCGTCTTCAACATGTACTTTCTGTACGAAGAAGAAAGTGGGGTCAAACAAATCGAATGTCATACATGATGTTATGTTATGTGTGCATGAACGGCATGAAAGTTCAAAATGGTTACAAATGGTGCCTCCATTTAAATATTTTTGATGTATGCGTACTAACTAACTATACAGATAGTTGATAGAAACTATAGTGTACTAATAGTATTTTGTTTTTAATGATGAAGTGTGTTAATTCTTACTTTCTGACAGGCCGCAGGATAAAAACCGCAATAATGTAGGAAATGAAAATTGTTAAAAGTACGAAGTAGAAGTTACGAAGGTTGTGTATACAAATGATTTTGGTGTTGGCAGGGGTAGGATAGTGATTAAGTACAAATATGGCTATAGAATTATATAATTTGATGGTAGTACGCCTGTCTAGTTTAGTGTTGTTTAATGGGATGAAAGCGTTTTGGGGACTATAGTCTTTGTTTTGTAATGGAATTGATCGATGAAATGTTGCAGTAGTGAAGGGAGTAGATAGATGTCCGTGAGCCAAAGGGAAATTTCAATGAGGCCATCTGCTCCGCGGTTATTCGTTACATGTGGATGTGGGTGTTGACCACAGCTCAGCACTGAATGAATACACTGCTACTACAGTATCACTGTAACGTTTTATTAAGTTCTATAGTGTATATTGAACAACAAGTACACAGAAAGTGTTTTTTTGGAATACATATCATTGTATCATAGATTGAAACTTTAACACAGGGATTTTATGAGCAGTAATAGTAGTTGAAATGTAGTATCTCTTTTGGGTGACGAAGAGTCTGATGATGAGTCATCACTCCTTGTTTTTTAACTGTTGACGTATAAGTCTTCGTTCAATTTGTAACAACAAATACAGTAATTCAAGTTGTGGAATCTCTAAAATTCCGTCAGTCGTTACCTGGGATACGAAATAAGGATTCTGCGATTTTTAAGATATCAATGCAAGGATAGTTTGGTGAGCGGTGTGCTATAAAAGCTAAAGGATAAAGGAATTCTAGTGCTACATTTTATTTAGTTAGCCATATTTCTTGCTAGTTAATTTTGTGATTCCTGCATGTGATAAAGAAATTGGTTGCTATCTATTACTAGCATTTTGATTAGTTTGTGCGTGTAAGCCGATTTGTTCAAGGGGAAAAGATTATCTGTGTAGGAAAAAGTGGACGTTTGATTGACTGTGCTGGTAAGGCATATAATAATAATGTATACAACTTAAAGTTTGTAAATTATCCTACGTCACTTATCTTTTACTATACTTTTGCAATCTTTTGTGATGAGATGATACAAGGGCGGAGTGTTGTGACGTCGTAATTTCCATATGTGTATCAGAGAAGTGTTTTTTGTCAAATGGCTTTCAATAATCAAAGTAAAGATAATTATTTCTTTTTCAATCACACAGGTAGTAGCGTGGATGACGTCATCTTCTTAGGGGCTATGCCAAGTGATACTGGAGATAAACCTATTTCGGGGCACGACACAGAATCCACAAAGATCCAAAGTTTTGACCCTACAACTGGTTCTGGAGAACGTCCTCATCCAGACTATAATTTCGAAAATAATCGAAATCGATTGGAGTCAGTGTCCTCAGGTTTGCTTTTCTGTTTTTGACTTGACTCAAAAGTTTCATTGTTGGGTGTTTATGTATTTCAATGTCCAACTTCATCCTGTTGATTGAATTGTGTATAGTTGTATAGACAGTTGTTATCTGTAGTCGTTAATTAGACGTCGTTTGTATTTGAAGTTTCTTAATTACTGTTCGTGAAATTCATGGTCATTGCATTGTATACTTTGCTTGAAATGAAGTAGTTCATGGTCATTAATTTAGTAGGTTTATCTGACGACGTATTGATGCCCTCAGGAAGTATAGGAGGATCTTTGGGGCCCAGATCAGTTTCCATGTCTAGTGGACGAGAGCATCAACCTTTACTGCGAATGGACGAGTGCAATTATAATAACTTCCCAGGTAACTAAAATGCGTATTCTTTGAAATATATATATGCTGTCAAAATTTGTCAAAATCATTTATTTTTGTTTTCTTTTGTTTAAAACGTTACTGATACTTGTGGCTTTGATTTTCCGTGACTAGATGATCCCTTTTTCAATGAGTTAATCCGCCAAGCGGAGCAAGCCATTGATTGTGGGGTTTTACCAGAAAGAATTTACCAAGGATCATCGGGGTCATATTTCGTTAAAAATGCTTCTTCTGTGAGTGAAATTGAAGTACGAGTAATCGTTTGCGTACTCTCAAGGAATGATAAAGGAATTTTGTTGTTTTAGAAAACCATTGGTGTCTACAAACCGAAGGATGAAGAGCCGTATGGACGGTTGAACCCAAAATGGACGAAGTGGTTGCACAAGTTGTGTTGTCCATGCTGCTTTGGTAGATCTTGTTTAGTGCCAAACCAAGGTTACTTATCTGAAGCTGGCGCCTCTGTTGTTGATCAGAAACTGGGTCTTGACATTGTTCCTAAGACACGGGTACGGCAATCATACAAATCTCTATAGTTTTCGTGATGGTATCGAGCCTTACTTGTGTGTTTTGCCAACGTGTAGGTTGTCCGTTTAGTCAGTGAAACTTTCAATTATGTGCGCATCGATCGTGAAAAGGCCAGAGCAAAGCGTGCTGTGCTTGAAAGGTTTCCTTCTCTCGGACGCAAATTTCATCGAATTGGATTGCCTCCTAAGGTATGTTGGTTTCTCTTTTTCAGAGAAACAAAATCCTCTGTTATGGATAAGTAAATTACTAAAATGCTATTTTTATACTTTCAGACTGGATCGTTTCAGCTTTTCGTTGAAGGTATGTTTGATCGTCTTGGCCTTTGGCACTGCTCTGTTTCTGTATCCAAAATATAATACACCGCTAATTTGCTATTTTTAAATGTATTTGTAGGATATAAAGATGCTGATTACTGGATTCGCCAGTTTCAAGCGGAACCGTTACCTGAACAACTACAACAACAGTTTCTGGATCAGTTTCAGCGACTAGTTGTGTTGGATTATATTATTCGAAACACGGACCGGTTAGTTGTATTATTGTTTAATAAGTCGAGAAACACAGGCTAAATGCTTCTCTTTTTTGCTTAGGGGAAACGATAACTGGTTGCTACGCTACGACAAGCCTGAAGTGTCAAAGGATGATTCTGAAGAAGTTAGTATAAAAACATTTGTTCAACATACCCGTTTTGAATCCATTTTAGTGTGCTACGTTGTAATTATTATTAAGCTATTTCTGTTTTCTTTGTAGGAGTGGAATGTTGTGAGACCACCCGAAATCAAAATTGCTGCTATAGACAACGGTCTTGCGTTTCCGTTTAAGCATCCGGATTCTTGGAGGTATTATTTACTTTCCTTGTTTGTATATTATATAATTATTATTATTGTTTCATCATGTGTGCGTAGTTTTAAAATGGATTGATACTACTTTTATTACAGAGCTTACCCGTACCACTGGGCATGGTTACCGCACGCTAAAGTGCCGTTCTCTTCTGAAATCAAAGAACTTATTATGCCGAAAACTTCGGACATGAACTTTGTCCAGGAGCTCTGTGATGAACTGATGTTGTTGTTTAAGGTTCGTGAAAGCACTGCTATATTTGCTAGTTTGTTGCGACATTATAATGAAGTGAAATGAAACATAATTTATATTGACTGTTTGAATTATAGGAAGATCCAGGGTTTGACAAGAATTTGTTTGAGAAGCAAATGGGTGTACTTCGAGGACAAATTCTGAACCTGAATCAAGCTCTCGTAAACAATTACTCTCCGGTTAATTTGATTCAAATGCCTGGTGTTGTGATCGAAATTTCCAACAAACACCTAAAGCAAAGATTTAATTCCAACACACCTTTTTTCTCATTCTGTTAAGCTTGCATTTCCATTCGTCATACAATAAAATATTCGTTTACGCATGGCGCTATTGAATAGCCACACAAATTATATTTATAATCGTCGGATGCTGTTTACTGTTTCATCATGATACTATCTATTTCGTTATCGTACTATATAAGTGATACCATATGCCATTTTAATGCACATGAGAGTAATCAAATTCACAGTTTTTAATAGTGGATATTACTTTTTATTTTCATAATCACTTTGTACTGTATCCATTCTTCTTTCTTGACATTACATACTTAACCACTCTCATGCTCTGAAACAGTCATGCGAAATAGATAGAGTCATCGCAGGACTCGTTCAAGTCAAATACTTTGATTTAGTTAACCAAATTAATTTCACTAATGTTTTAATGCTAAAGTTCAAATTCTTGAATAAAGAATTTTTAAGATTCTATCATAGGAACAATTATACGAATTAATCCAGGACAACGTATCAATAAAGCATCACAGTTACAAATTACAGGGGTGCATGCACAACAGTTAACGCTCATGATAATTGTCCGGCGTCTTTTTCCGATTACGAACACGTATTCATACAATTTAGTGAAGAAGAATACTATTTATTACATGAAAACGTGAGACGAAGGGTATACCATTGCATTGCCATGTTTTATCGATTCTCCTGAGATACTCAAAATATTAAGTAAGTATATGAGAAGACCGTCGAAAAACATTATACAGACAGTTTCATGCTCAAGAGTCAGGACAGTCAGGAGTGAGGATATCAAAAGACACTCAAGCACGAGTGCACATTGCAATTATATGAGCAATTAAGAGTTGAATCATTGAATGACTACGGCATTACATCTTCATACGCAACTTTCTAGGACGCTGTTGTTACAAACAAACTTAGGACTTTGAACTTGAAGTTATGTGAATGTCATAATAAGTATACCTATTGTACGAATTTAAAATGAACGGGTTTCAAAAACCCACAAGTTGCTGATTATACTATTATTAGATCAGACTGTTTCGTTTTGTAAATCTGCGATAATGACTGGATTTCTTTTCAACTGGCTGGTTTATCTTGATTACATTTGTTATACAATGATTCTCAATCAAACAATTTCACGGTTGGATACACGTACGTTTAGTTAAAGAATGCACTCTTGTTACAAGCTAAGAGTTGAAGGGATAATGGGATAATAAGCTTCTATCCTCTCAACTAAATGCTCTTGCCGCTGTCACTGGCGTACATTTCCAAGGTATGGCACTGACAACATGCCGAACTATAGTCACTGTTCAATTGCAAAGTTTTAGTACGTCGTGGAACATTTTACAAAAGTGACACGAGTGCACTTTAATTTACAAGATCAGTTACAACATTTACCGCATGACGACGTGTACAAGTACAGTACATTCATAATAATGCATACAAGTTAAGTATAACAAACAGTACAAGTGATTACAAACAAGACAACAAGGAATTAAAGTACACAATATTTAAAAATAAGAAGGAGAGAAATATTAAAATGTCGCGAGTAGTTCACCACTATTGTAATTGTCGCAGTTAAATTTTACATTTAAAAGAATGGATTGGGGATTACAAAAGTTGTAAATGAACAAATAGAACAATGCGTTATCCGTTTTTAACTAGTACAATTGTCTGTGTGGAACTGATACTGTGTATTAGTATAGGTTGCTCTTTAAATTTTCAGAGCAGAGGTTACTTAAACTGCCCATCATGTAATAATGCATAATGTAAATTTAAATAGTTGGAATTTTACATAAATATAGAGAGCGGTTTACAGTTTCTATGAGTAAAATTCAGATCGTATGTACTAGCTGATACATGTTTTTCCAAGGATTACCACACTTTAAAGCATACTGATGACGATGACTGATGACAGTGACTTTGGAGTATGCAACAAATTCGTATATTGTAGTATATAATAAGTTTAGTTTGATACCCAGTTCTGCATGAAATTAGTGACATTTTGGTTTAAGTTCTTTGGCCACAAATCGACTTGTTCCATTGATTTGTTCGCATTAGCTACCAAGGTTGAGATTATTACTTTGACTGGAATCGATATCTTCTGATTGAATGTCTATGTCTTCCATGTGTGACTCAGATAGAATGGTTTGCGAACACTGTTCGTCGTCAGGCCCGGTTTCAGTGTCACTTCGCTTAGAATCAGAACAAGATTCATCCGCGTCAAATGTAGGTGACACAGGTCTTTTTATTCCTTTGGTTAAGGTCGATGGTTTTGGTGAACAGATATCTGTGTCCCCTCGTGGCGATGAAGAATTGCTATACGTTTCGACTATTGTTAAACTTGGATTGTCCATATTTTCGTCAGTGCTCAAATCTTCATCCATTGTCTGTTGAGGAGATTTGTGAAATTCTTCAGGGGTGGAAGGTTCATGTATATTTTTCTCTGCTCTCAAATTTACATTTGCGATAGAGTCTTCGAAAGGTGGAATGGGAGAAGACGCTCCTTTGCTTCCTGAATCAGAATGCTCCGACATTGTTCCATCCTCCACATCATGAGTCGATCCATTTGAATGTTCTTCACTAGAATCCAAACTTCCGGAAATACTCAGACTGCATTCTGAAGTTCCTACTGCGGTTTGACTGTTGGGACGTTTGTTAGGAATGGAATCACTGCCTTGTGCATTTGAATTCTGCTGTTGTAACTGTTGCTTATTTCCACGACTTCCACTCGTAGCTGATTTCTCTCGCTTGCTTCCGTGTGGTTTCGTAGCCATTACTTTATGCTCCGCAGCTTCTGCATTGCTGATGTTGTCTTGTTTCTTCCACTTTGTACGGCGATTTTGAAACCATATTTTTACCTGCATAACAAACAAAAGGACGTCATTATAATACTTGTGCTTAGCCTTCATGTCATTTATTGTAATTGTTGGTAACTGTAGTTCAAAGTATATAAAGTACAGCATATTATAAAATGGTTAAAATTCGAAAAGGCGCATTCGACACAGACGCGACGGCGGATTTGAAGAAAGAGTGATGTAATGAAAGGGAAAGAGAAAGCGACGCGACGCTACGGGAAATTGACTGTAGGGTATATAATGGTATAGAATAAAGCAGATGGTGATATTGACCTGTGAAAAACGATGTTGGTTTGATGAAGAAGGGTCTTGGGAAAAGGAGAGAGGTTTGATGAAAAGAGCGCCAATAAAGGAGTGAAATGGCCAATAGAGACAGAGTGGATGAAGACATTTGTGGAACTGGAGTGAAAGTGGAGAAAGAGATAGATGAGAGTCTGACTATAGAAGGAGTGAGCAGGGTTGGTGATGGCCGTGATGGAGCCACAAAACTTGTGACTGAACAACTGAAGGTAATGTTTAGTATGAGAGTATCCGAAACCGAGGAACACAAAAGCACATGATTGTCGTGGTTGCAGCCGGAGGAGCATTGATAGCCGATGGCCCGCGTCTTACTACTCACTCAAACAGACGGAGAAAACGAGAAACAGAAGCGGAAGCGGAAGGAAATGGAGAAACGGAGCATCGGGCGTGTGTCGCGGAGACTCAAAGCCACGGATGTGAGTGAGTAGTTGCTCCAGTGTTTTGGTCGCCATCAAAATGCATTAAATCAAGCAGTAGAGAAGCAACTTCACCTTCTGTCCTCCAATCTTTTTACTATAGAGAAGATTACTTGTGAGACGACACACGCGTTATACGTTACGTTACGTTACATACATCTCATTCTTTCTCTTGTTGAACGTTTTCCTGTTTCATCGACTCCTCTTTTCAAAGCCGCAATGGAAGAGAAAGTCTCATGAGTCGTGACTCCTGAGCGTGAGGATGAGAAGATCTTGTTCGTCGAAGGTGAAGGTAAAAAGAGAAGATACGATATGCTTTTCCTGTCTACAAGCCCCAGAGGAGAAATCCACGATTCACCCAACTCTTTCTTTCTCGTCAGCGTAATAAATACAAGCCACTACTGTGTGTACGATGAATCGATCCTTACTTTTTCTTTCTTCCTTTCTCCTACTTGCTCCTCGCTTTTCTTACAGTAACAGCAATAGCATAACATTCACTATATTAGTATTAGTATGTATTATATTTCCTCCCTTCGCATTCTTCCTCCTTCTTATTCTTACCAAGACAGGTTGGTATTTTTGTTATGTCAGTGTTCCTGAAGTCCGTGGCAGTGGCAGCTCCAAAAAAAGTTACATTATGATTATATTTCAGGCTATCGTACCTCAAGTCTTTTCTTAACGTTCACTTTCTCTGAGGATGACGACACACTTCCAAATCTAAATTGCTCTTGACTTACCAGTTACTACTGAGCAGACTAAATTTTGATTTCTGTGTTTTAAACCCATTTTTTGCCCCTCTATACCTCTACGCTCTACTGGCTCTACCTACCTCCTTCATTCTAAAAAATTGTCCTTCGCCTCTTTCCAGACCAGAAATCATTAAAGTTTAAAACTTATTGACTAATTGGCTTTGGCATAGGTTAACAATTACAATAATACGCATATACATACGTAAGCAAATGTATTTGTATTGATAATAAGCTTGAACTAATGGTGACATTTGACAGTGACTTTACGAATGGCACTGGCATTAAAATGAATTTTTTTAAAACAACGGTGTAGTACGAGTTGATCGTTGATGTACAATATGATTTACAGGCTGAATCGTTTACAAATTAACAATGCAGAATGACAAACTCAAAAGATAAAATTTAAATTCAAAAAATGGGTCCTTTAATGTTCACAGTTACGTCGATTTGTTTTATAATAAATTTTAATTTTACTAGACTAGAGTACAATTTTACCTGCTGATGCCTTGTTTTCATGTTGTTTTTATGTTACAATCTTACAAACTTGATCAAATGGGACAGGGAAGCTCTTGCTGCGCTGTACTGCATCCTTGCACACGGTTGTAAAAGATAATTATAATAAGCTTTATGAATGGGCGACGTCCGCCGTGCGCGTAGTATTGAAAGGGACAGGGAAGCTGTTGCGGTAGTACCGCATCCTTGCACACGGTTGTAAAAATAAACTTTATGAATGGGCGACGACTGACGACGCTTGCGTGTAGTATTGAAAGGGACAGGGAAGCTGTTGCGGTAGTACCGCATCCTTGCAAACGGTTGTAAAAATAAACTTTATGAATGGGCGACGACGCTTGCGCGTAGTATTGAATGTGAAGGGAAGCTGTTGCGGTAGTACCGCATCCTTGCAAACGGTTCTAAAAATAAACTTTATGAATGGGCGACGACGCTTGCGCGTAGTATTGAATGTGAAGGGAAGCTGTTGCGGTAGTACCGCATCCTTGCACACGGTTGTAAAACAAAAAACTTATGAATGGGCCCCGGCCCCGACTTGTGCGTGTGCATTTCAGTGCGCTTCCTTCATACAAAATACGTAAGTAGTGCACTGCACGTTACACTGTTGTATAATTATGATGATAAGTTGATATACATAATAAAATTAATTTATGTTGATATTAAATATAATAAAAGGTCTGCATGTTTAGCTGAAAATGCGCTTATTATTTACTGCTGATCCTAATGTGATCGAATTGTAATCAAAACACAATGCCCATGATTTCCTGATCAGTTTAATACTATAGTTACTCTATGATAATGAAAGTTGATAATTGCAGTTGCAAATTAAAGCGTCACGCGCACCACAATACAGTAATCATTGAATCTGCTGAATGACTACACATGCAGTACAAATGATTGCAGACATTGAGTTTGGTGTTGAACTAACAATTATTAAATTGAAAGCGACCAAATCACAGCTAAGATTAAAACAATAACGGTAGACTTGTAGACTTCAATCGGGAATTTTTGGGTATCTTTGAAAAGAAACGAATGCACAATGTAGTGTATAAATATTTCAGAAGTCACACATCCACCAAAAAGGTACTGAGTTGGCAGAATATCGGCGTAGGTAAGGTGGAGACGTGGTGAGTCAAACACATCGGAAATCAACATTCCTCAACATTGGTGAAAGGGTGAGTAAGCACACGGGGAAAATTCCATGCTCAACTTTCTTTTGAAGTTGAAATACATGAAGGCAAAAGGCAACATTATGAATGCTGGTTATGTCATCGCCATGTCACGTACACTACACATCGACGGCATAAGTTTAACTATGGAAAATATCATAAAACAAGAAAAACAAAGAAACACTGTCGAATATTAAAAAAATATACTAATACAAATGAGGGAAGGTGAAATTACTCTTTGCTCATTGCCATAATTTGTTTTTCACCTCAATAATCTCAACTTGGGTGCATACGACTGCGTTAAACCTTGCACGTTGCACTAAAATTACCCAACATGGATTACGGATGAAACCATGAAACCAAGGGAACTACAGAACTATTTTAGATTGTTGCGCTTGCAAATCGTAAAGAGTAATGCGCCATTTCAAAGAAACATCAAAAATGTTTAGTTGTATAAAGATTTCTTTCTCACACGACGCAAAAGAACTTAACAGTTTTCTTTCTATAGAAGTCGTATAGAAATTCCTTAGAAAGACGAAATAGAATTTTTTGGAGAGACGTTTTCTCTACGTGATCATGATCATCAAAATACTATTTCAATAAAATATGGAGAACCTTTCACAGACAGAGATTCGTCATTTCCTTTTTTTCGTCTTCTGTTTTTTCTCTAGTATGTTTTTCATATAAACGCAGTCCATCACACAAAAATATAAACGTGTATCTGCAGTCGACTCATGTCACAGCAATCCGCTCTGTTCGACTGTAAAAACTCCAGGAAGAAGTTAAAACAGTCTCCTGCATATCTAATAATACATCACCCCTCGAAAAAAGAGTAATGGAAAATAAATGAAAATGTGCTTCCAAATGTGACGAAAAGCTGTGCATTTAATTAATATAAACTGCTGCATGGTTCAGATATCACAAACCTACTTTAGTAATTCAAAGCATGTATTTTAATTTTTTAATATATTAGTACGTTTTCACACATTTAAAAATTGAAATCGTCCATTTACATGTCAATTGCCAATGTTGAATAAGAGAAATGTGCTCCATAGTAAAATTGCACATGACTTTCTTGATGACTTTTAACTATAAGTGCATGCAAATTCAATGATGAACTATTGAAAAATGACGTCACCACGAGTAATAGAGAAAAGTATGAAATGAAACAAGGAAATAGAGGGAAAGTGTTTTTGTGTTTATAATGACTACATATAATGCATTCTATAATATGAAGATCGATATAGTTGAATGATTAGGGTTTTAATAGGAGTTTTAGAGAAAGAGGGAAGGCTGGTTGAGTCCTTTCTCTGTCTGAGTTAGATCAAGAGGCGACTCATTATCTGGTCTTTATAAGCGTTTGTGTTTGTGCTACTGTGGGCGACGACGGTGTCTACAAACCATGTAATGAATGGGAGGGGATTTCTGGCATTGAGATCTTCTTGCAATAGCAGTTCTCGTTTTCTGAGTACACTGACACTGCTCCTCTCCCAGTCCATCTAATACTTTACGGAAGATATCATTGCAACTGGAGAACTGGAGGACTGGAGCATAACAAGAGAGAGAGAGAGACGACGAAGGGAACTGTGAAAGACTCAACGTGAAAGACGCACCTCTTCAGCGAAACATAATGGAGTCTCGTATGAATGCGCGATAATGAGCATGTTTTGCTTGTTCAATGTAGTCGCTCTCACTCCAGACTCGATCGCACGAGCAAATAGTCATCCATTAGCCCACCCTTTCGGCTTATAAGTAATCTCTATTTCCCAATATTCCATCTGCATGCTAATTTCCTTGCGCCCCGCACATTCCCGATCTAACTTTTTTTCTCTGTAACAAACACTCAGCCTGTTTTCTTAGTCAACCAGTTTACTACATAAATTGTGAATACCACTACATTATTAAAGCTAAGCAATCATTTGATACTCAACGACAACCACCACCGTTGAATTAATTTATACTTATCACTTTTCTAAATGTATGTAATGTAATAAAACGACCTCATATTACTATGATGAGACAAGAGAATTTTAGAGTGTAATTAGTATTCATTCGTTCATGCTTATTCTCGAGGAATCTGTACGATTGTGATTACTCATGCATTTTCATTTCTCATGTGATTATGCTGGAGAAATTAAGGGAACGATGCTTTTAAGAGAAATTTTTGGTAGGTATAATCACATAATCAGCAAGTATTTATATTGATACAGAGTGCAGAACAAGTTAGCGCATTGAGAAAGGTTGAAGTATGATTTGATTAAGACTGAAAGACGATCTTGTTTCAAGTTGAAAATTTGAATATAATACTTTCGCAACTTTCTCAAGATTATTAGAGGAAATTGCATAGGAGAAAAAAAGCCAAGGTATTTGACGAAGGAATTAGTAAGAAACACGTTGCTGGCTGCTCCTCCACCCAACGAGCCAGAACGCCTGAATGCTAAATTACATGAAGGAGTGCATTGAGTAACTCCAGGTTCCTTAGAGCAGAGCAAACGACTTAACGAATATGCTAGGCTTTTTTATATGAAAGTATGTTCGTGTCTCATGTGTGTGGTATTGATGCTGGAAGAAGCTGAGGAAGAAGACCAATAGCTCTCATTCACAAGCAAAGAAGCTCCATTTAGTCGGCTGATAACGCTCGTTTGAGAAAAAAGCTGCATTCATGTCACCGCTATAATGGGGAAACGGTGTCGACAACTCGTCTCACCACCAAAAAGACCAAAGCACCCCTACTTTGCTTGCCAGACAATGCTTCGGATCCTTTCTTAGTATTAAAACTGGCTGCTTCCTTGGCTCACAGGCTCACTCGTCCTATGTCTCATCAGGAATTACACACCTAAATCATTGGCTCATTTGAAAGCTTAGACTTGTACATGATGGCACGCCACCACCCTTACAGCCTGTGCAGCCAATTAAACGGATTCTACAAGCTTCAACGCACCAAGTCTCACTATGCATGTAATTCCTTCTACAATGTCTTTCTTCCTTCATTTCGTTTCCATTGATGCAATCTTTATATTACTGTTACCAAACCGCAGCGTACTCGACCTTTTAACATTCCGGAATTCTAGCTTCCATTGTTTCCATGTAACTAAATGCAATTCCTTGGAGCTTTTCATCAATACTAACTGCTCTGGATAGAAATGAAGTTACAAAATAACGTGTTCACATGTACACAAACCATTTGCCAGTAGTATATTTACTACATAGCGTGTAAAATTGGTACACCGCGTACAGGGGCAGACTGCAAATGATTGCATTCAGACAGTTTTCAATATTATACTATAGTAAGTAAGGGAAGTGAGCTTGAAAAGCGTATAGCAAATCTAGCAATCTTCTTCAAAGAAACGGCGACAAGCATCCTTTATGTAGACCTTCTATGCGGCAATCAAGAAGATCAGAAGCATTAAGCATCACTTTTTGGTTTGACTTTAATTCACCGGTGGGGTTCATGACGTCGAAGGATAGCGGAGGGACATGAGATAAAGCAAACATTTTCATTGAGCGAAGACGAATTTTCGCAAACGAATGAGACACTTGAATGACAGAACGACACAAGGTTGGGTTCCATGGTGAGTCGTTCGTCGTTCCACGTTACATCATTAAAAGGAAGGTGAAGAAGTGAGGAGAAATATAGGAAAGGAAGATGTATGTATCGTAGAGTGGCTCGCAGGGAAGGAAGGGAAGATGGGGAAATGGGTACAATAAATGTACGGAGAGTATGTAGTGAAGCTCATTGTTCTCCGCTGTTCTGGCTCCCTATGCTTTCCCTCAAAGAGCAATTATTCATCGGAGCATGCACAAACTCTCTCACTCCGTTGGTCCTTTGGACTCATACAGTCGTCAACGATCTCTCCCACTCTCTCTATCTCTCTCTCGGAGATCATGATGATGAGCGAGAGAAAGAGGAACACAGCCGTATGGCATGGAGCTCTCTAAGTCAAATACAGTCAAATGCATCTTTCTTTCGTATTCAGACATTGAGAGTGTCTCTGTCTGTGATACGGCAGTATAGGACCAAACTAGTAAAATGCTATACCGCTAGTTTTGACTGGAATAATGTGAAGCAGAGAGCGGAATGGGAAAAGGGAAGCCACCGTCTGGTGCTCTTCAAGAGCTTAGCAACGACGACGACGAAGCAAAAGGCTCTACAGACACATCAGCGATCTTGTCAAGATGATCTTGTTCTTGAGCTCCTACTAGAACAGTGAGAAAGGAGAAAGAGCAAAAGCGTCCAAATGGCGCAAAGTGCCTATGATGGCTGTACTAGAGTGCGTGCATTAAAAAGCAGGAGAGACGGATGACATGGTGAGCAAATGGTTGGTTGCCAAGAGTTCATGTGATTTCAGACCTCTCTTTTCCTCTTGTTTGCTTCCCAACTAAACTAACTCTTCCTAAAGGCTAAAGAAACATTTCGACATTCCCCAAAAACTCCAACGTGCAAGCAATGCCTTTTGCATTAATCGCATTCACATCCTCCTCGACAGGCAACTCAACAGACACTTCGCCCCGTATACATCAAAACTTTCTCGTGAGTCTCAGGCCTCGGTTCGGGTTCTCGGTCCGTCTGTCGTCTGCTGATTTGTGACTACGACTACACTATACTACCATCATCACATCATTGTGTAGTATCCAGTCAAAGCCATGTCATCCAACTAGCCATTACCATTCCACGTTGCATGGGTAAACCTACTCTTGCTAATTCTTTGCATACCGTTCATTCCCTCCTTCCAAGTTCCAACCTTTCAATCACACTTCTCTCATGTCGAGCCTCGAAACTAACTGAGTGAGTAAAGCTATATTCAATTCACTGTTATTTTCTGCATCACTGTGTCCCAGTCTCTCAAAAAAGTCCCATCACTCTCCATTCCGAAAGCTTTTATGTAAAATCATGTCTACATTCTTCAAACCATGCATTTTCCGCTACTATAGAGCTCAGCACAAGTACTTAGAGAGTGTTTGTTCCGTCATCATATTACTTGTTCACCCTGAGCAGAGCTGAATGTTTATTGCTCTTCTCCCCAATTGTATCATTATATTACGTTCCCTTTTCCATATTTTTCAGTATGAACAAACCATTAAAATGACGTTTCGCTGGTGAGGGGTGATTCCTCTCTCAAACCCCCTACTAATTGTGTGACTCCAGTCGAATGAATTTCCTTTTCGTTTCCACTATGTGACATGTGCCCGTTCATTATCTTGCATAATTTCCCAATGTAACGAGTTGTTAAGTCTCTTACAGACACAATTTTGCGCTTCCCATTTTTTGGTTAAAAAATAAAAATCGTAAACGGCATCTCAATTTATTATTTTTTAAGGAATGTTATATAATAATGCACTTACTAGTATCTCTTATAATATATTGTAAGTGCTATATGCCATTACTTATGCCATCATAAAACGTGACTTTGTACAGTTGAACTAAGTCCGTTCCGGCAGTGCTTTAACAGTAGTACATACGCACCAGGAATCACACACAAACCCTGGCGCTGCCACTGAAACGGATGTTCTTGGATAGCTTAGAGAAGCAACTTTTGTGAAGCATGACTTGACTGATGGAATCACGATCATTTCAAATCTTTCAGACAAGATCACAATTCCGGATGACCAGCAACTTCCTTCCTCCAGTTTGTTTCCATCCGACTGAGAACTGGTGAGAGAGAAATTGGTCTGTTAGCATAATTTCCTCACTCCGAAACCACTGCAAAGCTATAGCCGGGTCACGACATATAAAGACTTGCTCCTCATCCATCTGCTATATGAAATCTAATGCGAGTACGGCATTTAAGGTTTACTCGCCTTTCAGTGTGTATGCAGACTTTATTTCCGGATTATCGTCTTCCCAAGTCTATTAGTTGCCGGGAAGTTCAACATAGATGAGTTGCTGAGTCTGTTGATCTAGAACAAGGAAGAAATGTTTTTCTTTCTGCTTCAACGAACCCATAAGTGCAGCTTTCCCAAGGAATATGGCTGGTTACATTGGCACTGGAAAGACATTACGAGGCTACAAGGTCTGACTAGAAAGTAAATGATATAATGACAGTGGATTTTGTTCTATCGATCAGCTCAATTAATGGCCCTTCCAGTAGAAGACGAATCCCAGAGCACACACACACTCTATAAAGTGTACTATTATTAACAACATGCCATATGTAACGAATGGATTCCCTTTCAGAGTTCTATACTACGTTGGCTAATTATTCATTTTTGGGAATTATGAGTTTACTGTTAATCATTTGAACGTTGAATTTTATACAATCAACGTAAAGACATAACGCCTATTGTTATTTTCTATACTACTTTAAAATATGGTAAGCCAAAATTATTAAAGGTACTATTTGCTCCTGACTTTTAAAAAATTAAATTCAATTCCATAAGAATGACGTCTACAAGACTGACTAGATTTGGAGTCTGCAGACGATGCCAGTTTTCAAAAACTCGACTCCGATTTGTTAAAAGCACGTGGAAAAGCTGTCGTCAACAGATCTGTCTTTCTTTTCTTTTTCCTTTCTCTCTCATATAGAGCTTACAAAGTTGGATTACGTGCCACACGAAAGTTAAGTTTTCATATTCCCACAATATATAAGTACTCAAAGAGTCTTGCTTGATGTTATGCGGAACAAATAGACGGCATTAAGCCGACAGCTTGGTTTGCAGTTGTTTATAAGCCCGGTTCGCATTTTCTTTAAGTTTTTTTTCCTAATTTAGCGAGTGAAATAGGCTGTGCTACACCGCAAAAACATAGCAAAGGAAGTAAAAACAAACGAGGACGATAAAGGCAGATAAAGACTATTGAGGAACATGGTGAGCAAACTCTGAAGAGAATGGAAGCTGTTCTTATTATGTACCTTCACTTAACGTGCACGAAGCCCTCAAGCCAACTCTTTAATGTTGCCATCAAGATTCGTTTACAAGTCGGAAAGCTCCTGTTTCAACAATCTGAAGCCACAGCGAGTTCTCGCACTCCATATTTCTCTACATCAACCCCGACTTCTGTCGACTGTACACAACTCCGCGCTACTGAAACTACATGCCATTTCAATCTCACAATGTAAAATGCTGCACAGGATCTGTTCCATTTACAACTCTAGAGTACTTTCGACCCGAAAATCGGAATGTGGCTGGTCCTGTTGTCATGTAGTCTTAGGATGAACAACTCGCTGCTCTCTTCCTGCGTCCGTCACATACATTTTCTCTCTTGAGCAAAGTTCCATGAAACATGTCAACCGAGACCCATCCACAATTAGGCTTAATTCATATAAAATTCGTTCCGCCGGATTTTAGTATTATGCGCTGGTGTTTCTAAAAACCTTGGTTTGCTGCACTTGTGTATGCCCTAGGATGAAGTATGGAAGTACGAAAGTGGACGGTAAATGGGGAAATACTACGAAATTGGTTGGTGCGAAGAGGAAAGAGTGGATTGGTAGCATAAGGATGAGAGATGATTTATAAGAAGGGATGGATAAGAAGACGACGACTATATAAGAGAAAGTAGTGGAATTTAGCGGCGGTAAGTAAGTAGAGCGGTTGTGGGGCAAGGTAGGAAAGAAAGTAAGGAGAGACGGAGGAAATAGGGAAATGAAAGGAATGGAAAAGACTGGATGCGGTGCGGATGCATAAGGCAAATATGTAGACGGAGGAAATCGGGAAGCTGGCTAGGACGGAGGAGAGGAGAACAGAGGAGAGAGAGACAAGGTTGTGCGTACGAAGGGAAAGGAAGGGAAGGAAAGGAAACGGTGGAAGAGGAAACGAAAGGAAAGGAAAAGGAAAGGCAAAGGCAAAGGGAGCCTATAGGAATGCGGAGATAAAGCGAACGAGAACAAAGATTGTGTCCGTGTTGGAATGAGACAAGGGAAGGGAAGAGGCAAAAGCACTCCACTTTGCCAACTGATGCTGACTGAGCTGAGGTGGTTCACGGATTCCCTAGCCAACTCTACACACAAAGTTGGTCTTGCTGAATTGAGCAAAGCAACTTTCACTTCTCTCTTCCGCTCTCGCCATGCCAAATCTTGCCTAAATATCTCGACAATACTATTGGGGTTGGTTGGAGCGAGTGTTGCACCCGCTTCACTGTTCACCATTCAGGATTCACCACAGCCGCAGTAAATGCTATACGGCATACATCGGTTGAATGCAATTGCTGAATCCAGTGCAAAGCGCATTATATCCATGCCATGGCACGGCGTGCTCAAGCAATGAAGAAGGGAGAGAGGAAAAGCCCCAGGAGTAGCGTTTTACGTTTCGGAGAAATGCTACTTCACTCCTTGTTTCTCCAATTTCAGACATATTCGATCCAAAAGTGAACCATAAGCTTGTGAGGCTTTATTCTCCCCATCACAATCATGCTCTCAACATTTCCAGCTCCACTTTTGAGTGTGCCAATGCCAAGCTACATCATCCGCTCGTCTCACTTTCCTTGCATTCCCCACGTGCTTACTCCAGTCGCTTTCTCTTTTCAGTCCTCAGTCCTCAGTCGTCAGACTTCAAATACTGCATGTAATGCTTCAGCATTACAACTTCCCTTTCTTCCAACTCACACTTTTATCTCTCAGTCCTTCTCACTTCGGCCTTCATCTCTCGTTTACCTGAGCAGCCAGCCAAGCACAAAGCGGAACCCATAATTCCGCTTATCCTTTCTCTGTGAGGGGCGTCAGGAAATCAGGAAATTCGGCCAACCATCTTCTCTCCGCCTTCTTCTCTTCGCAACTACACCTTCTTTCACGTTCAACTCCCACTCTCATATCTTCAATTCCATGTACTCCTGCTACTTTTCGTTCCTTCCACAGCCACATCATCATCATCACCTCTCTGTACACATGTACACTACATCATGCTACTCTCTCAAACATTCCAAAGAGAAAGCAAACCAATTTCACCATCTCAACATTTCATCACACTACATCTCTAGCCAAATCGCGCGCCCACTTCCTTCACTTCCTTTCCTTCCTCGTTCTCTTTTCATTCCTTTTCCATGCACCATTCATCTTCCTCCTTCCTTCACCCATTTGAAACCGTATCCGCACAAACGACTTCCTGCTTAGCGCTTTGTCTTACTCTATCTTTTACAACATACTCCACACCACCAACATACACTCTCAATACATCTAAATCTTTCTTTCGTCTCTCCAAAGTAGCCTTCTCAATGCATAACTTGATAAAACCTCCAGCTACTCAACACTTCACTGATCAACTTAAACAGCTAAAATACTTCCTTCTTTCTCTTTCCATTGAGATCACAGCCAAGAAAAATCAACTTTTATCTAAACTCTCCATTTTAACAGCTCAATGGCTAGTTTCTTTGGTGTTTGTATTTAATACCAACCATAGAAATTACAGAATCAACGTTGATGAGAAGAGATGCCATGTGCCCGCTTCTCAGGTCACCCCGAGAGGAAGTGATGTCTTTTTATTATTATATGTCTAAACTTTAGGTTTATTACACTGAAAAGTTCGTAAATCTTGATGTGTTTTCCGTGAAGAGTTCTAATATTTGAAAGCAAAGTTGATCGACTGACATGAGAAGGAAATGTCTCTGAGGTATGGCTCGGGATTGACAAAGCGAAGAGAGAAATTGAGGAGCAGAACGTGCCGAAGATACGTACTGGAAGAACATTCCTTCTCGTGAAAGCTGGAAAGTAAATCCTCAGAGGAACACTAAATAGGAGGGGAAATCGCTCTGAGGAAAAGAACTGTTACTACGAGAAAGATAAATATCTCACGAACGATGACGCTGATGAAGCGGATTGAAGGAAAGAAAGTGGGCAGTGTGACGAGGTAGGGACTTGAGAGGAATACTTTTGTCGCACTGCAACCCAGTTTTTTGGCCACACTGCAATGAAATCGCAATGCTTGTGTCACCAAAGATAGACTCGCTCCAGCATTTTGCTTTCATGGCAAGTTCTTTAAGAGTAACGAGGGGGACAACCCAATTCCCTCTTGAGTTATGACAATGCCGTCTAAATCAAAAGTGCTCGCATTCTCCTTTCATTATCACTTTTGGTGTCGCTGCACCGTTGCGCCCTAATGCGATTTTCAATGCGCAATTTTAGGTAACATCAAGTAGTTCTCAATGAGGTCAACCGGGAAAACTAAAGCATAGCTAAATTTACACTGAAAATTAATTTAGTTACCTGAACTTCAGTCACATTGAGAAGCTGAGCCAATGCACTTCGCTCGCTGGAACTTAGGTATTTTTTCACCTGAAATTTTGCACATTGTACGATACATGTCAAATGATAATATACTAATACTTTAACTAGTTTGTAGCAAAATTACATTGTATTATTACAAAAATCAATAGTACAAAGTTTGTATTTAAATGCTCACCTCAAATTGTCTTTCGAGCTCAAAAATTTGGCGTCCAGTGAACGTTGTTCTTGCCTTTTTTCTTTTCTTGTTGTCATTTATGCTATTGTCCGCGGCTGTTGGTGACGGATTGTTTGTACACAAAGTTCTATTGGTCATTCCACTTCCATTCCCGGTCACTACATCCGTGTCTCCTTTCACCTGTAAAACTATGGACTTATTGGTTGTGTTGCTATTTTCTTTGGATTTCCGTTTTGTGGAAGTCTTCCCACCTCCATTTTCTAGAATTACAAAATATAAGAGTTGTCATGTCACTCGTTAATGTAAGCTCACCAAAAAGATTCATGAATAACAGCATTTTATTTTGATAGTTAATCGTCACTTAGTATTGACTGCTGCACTTTCATTCATTAATGTTTAGTATCGGGTATAATTATTGTTTAGTATAATTCAACGTATGATTATTGGTTTACATCTTAAGTACAGATTTTGAGTTGAAGGTTCAAGTGTAAAGTAAAGGACGAGCGGTAACCTCAGACGCGGAGCATTCATTAGCATAATGAACGTTGTTTAGGTTGACTGGTGAAAGGTGAGGGCTTTTTTGCGGAAAACAACACTTTGAAGATGTAGAGAATGTATAGATTATTGGGGACGTCATAAGAACGGAATAAGAGGAGTGATTTGAAGCTGTGTAGCATTCATGAAGGAAAGTGAAGAAGGAATAAGGAAAGTGTGATGAAGCAATGGTTGTTTGCCGTTGGATAAAGTCAATAAATACGAACAGAAAAAGAGTAAGTGGATTGGATAGAAAGTTGCACATGACGACTGTATGTATGACTGAAGGAGCTTTGAGGCTGCAAAAAGAGTGGAACATACAAGAGAAGAGAAGAGGAAGAGAAGAGAAGAGAAGAGGGTTGCTTTCCACTTGCCAATGAAGAAATTCTTAGGGGACGAACCGAATGTGTATAGACTCTATCTAGGACCGGTCTCGAAACATGGTCTGTCGTATTTTGCCAAATACGAAGAGATTGAAGAGCCTGCGGCTGACGAAAAGAAGGACTGGTAGTATTTGGAAAACGTAGAAAGAGCAAAGCGGCAGAAGACAGAGAGATCGAGACAAGTTGATTTATGTGATGGTCTTGCGTCGACACAAAAGGACAAAAGGCAAAAGAAGATGTGGGACAACCAGCGGGCGAAAGGAACTTGCACACTGTCGTTGCAGCGAGTGTCAGAATCCGACGTTCAGAGACTCCGAGAGCTTCCACAGAGAGACACTCGTCCTTTTCCTCCACTCCTCTGACCAAATGCATGCGGTGTCTTTTCTTCTTTTATCGAGAACTTGAAGAAACGAAGGAAGAGCACTTCTAAGAAAGTGAGCGAAAAGGAAGGGAGCCACGAAGACAGCCACAGCTTTGCCACCAAGACGAACAAGAGATATTGTCTACCGTCATTCTATGTTCCCTACTTTCCTCACACACTTTCCTCCAACTCCAAGATCGATTTGGATCATTACAGTCACAGAGCACTTACTGACTCTCGCAGTACAAAGCCTTGTTGTCAGCACGCTTCGTCACATAGCTTTTATTCTTTTCTCTTTCCTCCTGTCAACGAGTTCCACGGTCGCCTTCTCTCAAATCTGAATTCCATTTACTCTCTGTCTCATTTCTTTCATTTTCCGTCTTCAATCATAGTGAACCCCAATAACTCTATCCAAGTCCTTGACCAAACCACCTAATTACTCGACTTGACCCTTTCTCTCCATTTCACTCATTTCCAGTCATTTCTTTCACGAATCATGGCACTACACTGTACAAAATTTAGTGCATTCATTCTAGTCAACATTCTTGAAAACAAGTTAACACCTAACATTCCACCGCTCGTTCACTTCTCTCTGCTACTGAAATGCTATATGTATATTTTAAATTTATTCCTTTGCTGATTTCCTACTATTTAAATGGCTCTTTTTACAGCATTTCAACAAATTAGTGTACGTCCAAGTCTGCTAAGAACTTGAGTCTAAAAGAAAACTCTGAGTCCAGTCAAGGCAGCGCATGTAATGCGAATGCAAGCATATAATATAATAGTTGTCAAGTACTGGAATTGAGCCAAAAAGAGCGACAGAAGCTCCTGGGCAATGAGTCGATTGGCCTCAAGTCGTCTTATATATGAAACTCCAGAGAGAATCAAACTGTGACTCCATTAGATCCTTTATTTATTGCGTTCGTCACCTCATGCTTGCTGTATTAAGTTAGCTGAATGAAACCATTTCTTTTCCAATGCCCGCCTCCCTTTATTCCATTTGTTCAACTGCACTGGGCGGATGGCTCATTTGCACTCGAGTTGAGAGGGCTATGGTGTAATCTGCCTCCGACACAGCATGTACAAAGAAACCGAGTAACTTTCAATGCGAGCAGAACTCTTGCTCTAAAAACGTTTCACTTTCAATACATTATGCTGCATTCTGCACTGGAAGATTGAATGTGAGGTGTGTTGCTGTCCAAGGTGTATATTCACACATCTGCATCACCCAGACGCAAACCTACTCATCCAGGGAATCACAGCTTGAAATCAAAACCCTTTCATAGAGAGTCACGATGGATGATTGATTCGTCACCTTGCCATTGAGGGCAGATGCTCTCGTCAGATGAGAACTGAACTAGTGAGATAACAGGCACACGCTGGTTAATGAGAAATAAGCACTGGCTCTTTGTTCTCAAACGACGCGTCCACCGTGCGATGCGTTCATGCACGAGGACCTTTTTCGATGTTTCTCCCTACTGGCCTTTTCCGACTATAATAATATACATTATTAGTAGAATGGCTTTCGCTTTCTTTTCTAACTCCATATCAGTTTCACTTACAGCAAACACACAATTCTGTGTAGCACCGCTGCTGCTGAACGGAGAGTACGATAATGACAAGGATCCGGACATTTTCTACGAAATGATACTTAAATAATATGGATGAAAGATTATAAAAACGATGCTTACTTTTAGTTGTAGCTTTGGTTGTTCCATTTTTAGGATGAATCTTTACTTTTGGAATGATGACATTGTTAGGAAATTTGACGGGCGACGTTTCCTTTTTGAAACTTCCAACTAAGAAGTGAGTTCCATTGGTGACTCTGTTGTTGTTAGCTTCATTTGGAGAATCAGGTTGTTTCTTGACAATGCTCAAGTTCAGAGGCTGATCATCATCTTCCATGTCATATTGAGAAGCGACAGGAGAGACAATAGGTGAATGTGTTGTTACTGACGTTGAGCTGAACAATTGAAGCTGCAGATGTGGTGATGGTGATGGTGACATGGCAGAAGAAGCAATAGAAGACGGTGGTCGTGGTGGAGAATCAGTCCTTTCTTCCTTTCGCCAACTCATAATGTCCATAATACGAAATGGTGTAGGGATATTTGGTGGTTTGGCATAGATATGATGGTGCCACGTGGTACGAAGCAAATTCATCACTGGACTTGGACATGTCAACTTCAAATCGAATGGACTTGTGGTAGAACTCAGATCCGTGGACATGTCGCTCAGTTCTGAAGGGGACGACATTCCGTTCGCCATTCCGTTCAGTGGACTCTCGCTTTGCTGTCTTGGAAAGAGAACTCCGCTGTCCACTGGACTTGGACGTTTGGACACGTCCTCCATTCCACTAAAATGCATCAAATCTCAAAACACTGAAGATGTCACTATAGTTTAGTCGCACGCTGACACGTCAAAATACAACACTTCAATTTCGATCACAACGTTTAGTTACACTTTACTATGAATTAAATATTTTCGGCACACAATTTTATCCGATCTAATTTAAATAACGTTCCACTTCCACGCGTACAGGACTTCATTCAAACCATCCGGCACACTTGATTCTTTTCGGTTCAACCCTCCATTACATTGTTACAGTACTTCCATGTTCCATTCACTACCTGAAAAATGAAAATAAGTAAGTATCACACATCACTATTAAGGAAATAAAAGTAACCGATGCAAAATGATTGTTATACCACTTCCAAGACTAATAAATTGAATATCAATATCATTTTCCCCCATCATTTCATAGCAAATAATAATTTCAAAAAATATATAAAATTCATTCTTTGCGTCAACATTTAAAAAACACAACAAGTGCTCAGTTGTGGTCACGTAATTCGTGGATTGAAGCCATATAATATTCATAAATGTAGCTCTACACAAGAACAAAGGAAGGACGCATAATAAATAATACGGGTACAATAAGCAAGTCTAGCTCAGATTACAATAGCTGCAAAGTTGTGAGAATGAAACCGTCTGCGTGCTATTTCTGAGAACTCAACTTAATCAATGTGTTGTGATGTGATTCCAAGAGAAAAGGATTCGCTTTCAACTTGATCTACCACTAGCAAGAATCCTGCATCCACTCTTTCCATAATGACAGGTCGAGTGGTATGCAATCAATTTGAACAAGATACGCACATCTCGCTGGGTAAACGATGAGGGATGAACGGAAAATGAATCACATAAACGTGATTCCGTAGACAACGTTCAATGATACAACATACAATGCTGCCTTCACTAGCCAAAAAAACCACTTAGGGAGGCATGGATGATGCCATCGAATATCGAATCGCAGTCGCAGAGTCGCTTTGGGCTTGGGCTCCTCCACATTCATCCTTTGAAATAAAACAAAAACTATAACCGAGAATACTTTCAACAGACCAGCTCAGGACCAATTATTGCGTAACAGCTCATCTCCTCACTCATTTCCCATTTTTAGTACAATCATACCGTTAATACTTTTACAGAATGAGAATTCATTTTTATAAACGTAATTAAAGAAAACGGGGGTCAAATGCAACACAAAACTACGTGTGTAATAAAAGTAATAATTCAATTAAGCACTCTATTAAAGTGCAGCTGTCCTAAATTTCCCTGTATTGTTAAGCACTGCGTATGTAAATATTTTGCCTTCTACAGTGTGTCAAACGACGGTTTGCCTTTTGCTTCTAGGTACTTGGCATCGGTTGCCTTTACTGCTGACTGAGTTATTGAGGCTCAAACACTTGAAAATTCCAAGAATACTAGCAATAACTGGGAATTCAATATCGTACCTGATGCTGTAATTGCAATTGCAAAGTCAGTTTGATAATTCCAATATGAAAACAAAAATTCTCCACCATGCAAACTATAGTGTAGCCGTATGTTTCCCTTTTCTTACTGGCTATATAAATCCAGGGAGTCATCGTAAAAATTCATATAATATTTTTGTTGTAGTACTACTCCTCCATTAAAACGCTTAAAATGGACCATAAATGTTTGAAGTGCTTACAAGAAAGTACAACGTTAGAAGTCAATGATGACATAAGTTTCATGAAAACGGTGAAGGGTCATGATCTTTTCTGAAATGCTTTTGCAATGCGACCTTATTTTACAAATTAAGCAGTAAAATGTTACTTTGCTTCAAGTTCATTCATTCCTTCATTCTCTTGACACGTCAAGGCCTCGAGAAATTATAAAAATGTAATAAAGTCGTCTGCCTCACTATCGTTCGTCAATTCTAAGAAAGGCAGCCAACCTCTAATCTTCTAGACTTTGTAAAGACCCTCAGGGAAGCAATATCGTTTAATGCAGTCCCGATAAAACGAAATGTTAGCGTACTTACGGAATGAAAAAAATTGCTAGACACTGTATTCATTATCATGCTATTAAGTTACAATCTGCTTTAATTTTAATTGGCCGTCTGCAGAAAGTATAAATGTGTCTACAATATCGAGATAAGAATAAGCATGAGAGATCCAGAAAAGCCAACAACATCCGGATGCTAAGGATGTAGAATTAAAACAATGAACAATCTGTTTTCATTGTGGATGTTTCCATTGTGTAGTAAGAGATCATGTATCAGTTTTCCCACAACCGATCACTGAAGGGCTGTGGATCCCCAAACTCCAAGAGTAAAGAGCCAAAAAACACCAGAGGCCGGTTATCACTGATGATAAAGGAATTTACAAGCTCCAAGGGACTAGTCAAAGCAATGACTACGACTTCACTCCAATGCAATGAAATGCTGTTCCGTTCCGCGGTCCGAATCGAGGGTTTTTGAGCATTTGGTATGGGCATGGGAAATCCAATCCTGATATGCACATTCACTTTCACACTTGGTCATGGTCTCATAAGCAGGCTATATATAGGCATAATCAAACTACTACATCTTCAAAAATATGGGTTTTAAACAGAAAAAATGTAGGTTACGGGACAAAGTTCAAGAGAAACCAATGTGGTAGAAGAACGCCGATTGTAATGACACCAACATGCTTTCATGACCTAGTACAAACTATCCCTTGAATATTAAATTTTGCAGAAGGTTCCGGCTTGTACCGTTTCGTAAGGTCAAACTGCATGAAATTACAGCGTAATAAATATGTGCAATATAATAGAATTTCTTAATGGTTCTACTTACAGCAATTTATCCGATGCAATTTATCCCCGGCAACAGCAACTGAACCAACAACGCCAGTTTTATCCTTCGTATGCATTAATAGCACGTAGATATAAACAACTGCATAATTACTTTGTCTCTATTAAACCGTTCAATTCTGGTCACTACTTGCTGGTTACGAACCAAATAATGAAACAAATACAAATAATGTATACATTTACGTTGGGGCATTAACACCGACAACGTTCAAAGTAACTTTATTGACAAAGGAAGTTGTGTTACACGTCAAGAATATTTAGGAAATTTTGACTGATCTTCCCTGACGCACAAATCAGAAGGAGTTTGAGAAGAGCAATGAGAGCATGAGAGCACACTACATGACATGCATGCACGATGCACTGCAAATGATGATGATGATGAAAATGATGATGATGACTCAAGCAACGTGGAGTGAGTGGCAAGCGAGTGACTGTCGGTGTCTCATTCGCTCAATTCCTCATACTACCTGTGTGTATGAGTTGATTCACTGAAGCTCTAAGTGAACGTATTATGTGCATGACACAATGCACTGGAACAATATGTTGCAAAGAACACCATGCGTTCTCACCACACTTTTCAACTATATAGTTGGGTTAATTTCCACGTCCTTGTGCAAACTTAATCCGCAATGGGTATTTGAATGGTTGTTAGGTAGGAGCAGTGAGTACAAGTTGGAAGATTCGTAGTTGGAGTGAGTCAGTGAGTGAGAATAATAGTTTGAAGGCAAAGTATATATAATAAGGTAGAAGTTGTAGCTGGACCGATACAATGGCGTATTTGAGTGAGTGAAAGCAAAGGAAGAGAGTGCGAGTGAGAGAGCAAAAGGGAAGAGATGTGGGAAAAGCGTAGGTTTTGCTGTGAGCGTAAATTGAGTGACTGGTGGTGCTAGTTGGTTGTAGCGTTTGTTGAACAGTGACTCGGTCGACGGAATGCAATTGCTACCCGTCGGAAAAAGGAAAGGACGAAAAGTTGGACTGACTCAGTTTGTTCGACTGCTGCTTGAAGTGGAATGAGCGAGAGAGAGACAGACATCCAGAGTTTCCAGAGACCGAGAACCGAGAACCAGGAAGAGAGAAGGGAAAGCGAAAGGGAGAATGGGAAGGGAGCGAGCCATAGTCAGAGAAAAGGATGTTGCAGGAGACACTCGACTCTGCTTCGCTTCCTCTCACAAGCCTCAAATTCAGTCAATAATGCATGGTGAAAGATGATGGGCAGCATTTTACCTATGTCCGCGCTCCAAGCCTAAACGAAGCAACGGATTAGAATAGCGTAGCTATTATTTACTGACAACGCGTAATAACAAGAGCAAGAGAGAAACATCTTTCCCTTCCAGTCCCAACTTCCAAGTGCAAGTTGAAGCTGCTCTCCTCTCGGCTCTCTCTCGCTTGCTCGCTTCTTTCTTTCCTTTTCCTTTCTCTTTCACATTCGTAAATGCAGGAGCACTTGAGCCAACGGAACTCTGCACTGTCAGCTGTCTCGATGCGCCCCTAAATTACGCACTTGAGCGAAACAAGCTGCCAATCTATGGCAGTATTTACCTCTCGTCTCCGATATGATCTCTCCATAGCTTATTCTTATTCTCATCGCTATACATCCATTGCATTCCTCTTTCCTATCGTCATCTTCTTCCTTCCTCCTCTCCTTGTCCTTCCTCGTCACAATGTCCCATTCAACTAACCTCTCACTCAACTTCTCAACTAGTACTACTTTCCTTTCCTTTTCCTTCCTTCCTTCCTCTCTTTCTTTTCTTTTCTTCCTCTCTTTCTTTCTTTCTTTCCTTCCTTATAATACCTTCTCTCCGCCTCACCTAATACCGTCTCCACATGTCACATCAGTTCACATATCACATGTCTCCTACCTATACCTTCCATTCATTCCACTAGCATAATATGTACAATGTCGAATGGAACGTAACACACCGCACGAGACACAATTCTATGCATTCTCTTCTCCATTCTTACACACATTTTATGTCTCACTCTAAGAAGTCTTACCGTCTAAATCTTCTTTCGCAACCCTCGACTCCTCCTGTACAAATCGCATGCCGTACATTCCACATGAAAAAACACTATTACCATGTATAATTATCCATAACCTATCATTATTTCCAAAACCTGTGTTCCATTCACAGATCTCATGCATTCAGCACAGCAATAAAAAAAATTTTGTTTACGAGTGTTTCAGTTTTGCTCTACAGGGACAGTAGTAAAAGTAGTAACACCAGAACAGAACTAACATATCCAAAAGAAGTTACGGCAACTGCAATCGTAATAAATTAGTTGGTAAATCATGGAGAAGAAGTAAAACTATACGGAACTTAACTTATTGATATCAGAATATCGCCGCAGTCGTGTCGACTAACAAAGAAAAAGAGAAAGACGTATAATCCAGCATTATTTACGTGAAACTACACAAGTTAAAATGTCAATATTGCCGGTGCAGTGTACGTGACCAATCCTCAAATTTTTGATGGTTAAGTTATTCAAACTCTGTTTGTTCATATGGAACAGCATGTACGACTTCATATGACAAATGACAACGTTTGTGACGAACAACGTCGTTGTTTATTGCTCTGTGTTATTTAAGTCCAACCTTATTTATTGGTTCGTTGATTAAAATCAATCATGTTTAGATGATTAAAATCAAAATTATTATCGTGAAGGTACGAGGAAAGGTTTTCAAATTGAAGGGTGCATCCAACTCGAATGATGCTACTACATACTTACTATTACTACATACAAGAAATGCTATTTGCTCAAAGTGGCAATGAGTATTCATTTATCCATCCATGCATTGATCCTGCATTAACAGTGCCACTATGATTTCTAATAGTACGAGACATTACTAGTACGCAATGATAGTCCTATATTGTATACACAGTCAGTTTGTTGAAATTGTGGAAGGCACTCGAGGAGGCTGTTGAGATGGAAGTGTGTAGTGTAGGATGGGATTTTTGGAGAATCATCATATCATCAGTCATGATGAACCAGGAAAATGAGAGCTTGCGTGTTTGAGTGGGGATTGGTGATGTTGAAGAGCGAGATGTCTGACAGTAGGAATGGAACTATAGAACAAGGAAAGAAATTTGGTCTCACTCCTGCCTAAATGGAAGGAAGATGAGAAGCTCGGAGAATGCATTAAAACCGTGAGTGGAAGTGGGAACGAAACGGACGAATGAATGTAGCTACTTACTCCTCTGCTCTGCAGCTCAATCGTTGCTCAGGGTAGCGAAGCATTGGCGGAGAGATGAAACGTAATCCTAAACAAGAAGATGATAGCATAAGCAAGCATATCCATAAAAGCCTCACTCTCTAATAATATGAACTCTTCTTTTGGACGGAATGATGTGTGGAGTCCACATACTGTGACGAATGAAGAAGTTGAATAGGAATAGGAAACTTGTCTCATGGCAGCAGAATGAAGGTTTGCATGTCTCGATCTGAATTCTGGACTTGGACAAGTTTTTGGGCTTCAACAACTGAACATGAACGAGAAGAGACAGCATGGTTCATCTAAAAAGCACCCCATCCTCCTCTTTTTCGGAGGGGAATCGGAGCAAGTGGAAAGAATTGAAAGGCGGTCGTGCTCCGAGATATTAAAAATCCATAAATGAGATGGAGAGCCAGAGCAAAAGCTCAATAAATATTCTATGACAATATTGCTTGGTGAAGATAAAAGCTGGAGAATGAGTAATAGCTTTGGATAGTCTCAGCATCTCTTTCCTTCTCTTTGTGATAAGTCGACTTATTAGAATTAAAGGACTAATAAGAGTAAGTCAGAGACAGGAGTTGTAGCCTTTCCAAACAGCATTTTCTCTCTTTTTCTCTCAATCTACAACTTTAATGCAAACCATACTGTGCTCTCCGCTCCTCTGCTCTGCTTTCGCTTTCAGACTTGAGTCAGACTTGGATAATATCATCCTGACTAGTATAGAGAAACAGCGAGGAAGTCAGGTTTGTAAAAGTAGCAGTGCAGTGTGCAGTGGGTTTGTATAATTCGTAAGCGCTCGCTTCCTCACTCGCTCATTCCCTCGCTCGATCTCTCTTCTCTCTCTTTCTTTCTCTATTTTCTCTCTCTCTCTAAGTTGCCCGCATTATCCCCTTTACTTAAGAGTTTCAGCATGCACACTTTAACGGAGGAAAATGAGTCGACTGGAAACCCTTCTTAGTCCTCAAGCAACAACTAGCTGGCAAAGTTTTCCTTCCTCTGTCTCTCACTTCTACTTTGATAATGAAGCTTGCTCCTACGAGCTAAGGATGACATCGATTAAGAGAGTCTCAACATTTCTCGCTCCTTTTCTATGCTCGTAACATTTACAGCTTCCCTGATTTATTCTCACTCGCAATTTACACACTCAGCTAACTCATTTCATATTGCCAACACGTTATAATGTCATATTTTGTAGTGTATTATGTGTATTCCAACATTTTTATGATGTTTAATTTTTAGTATTTTCTCTTGTAGTTCATTTCTGTTTCTTCTTATATTCAAGAAGTGTAGAAAGATCGTAGACACTTTTGTGTATTCTCTATAGTATGTGTGGCTGTAAATGATTAGAGCAGTTGAAATGAAATACATATATATGAATCTAGAGTTCCACTTGATAATTCATAGAGATTATGATAACAAAAGTGAGATTGGGTGGTGTGTGCGACGCATTGTATGAACAATATGACATTGAAAGGGGACGAATTAATTTGCCAAGACGAGTGCATGCAGTTGCAGACAAAGTAGTGTTTCTGTACTGCCACTCCATGGGAGCCATTAGTGACCCCATTTGCAGGTTTACTGTGTGTGACACTACAGTTGAAGAAAAGCTGATAAAGTCGGTGAGAAATAGATAAGAAAGAGTGGGGAGTGCACTCCTAAACGTGAGTGGCCTACGACATAGAGTCAAGACATATGCAAGACATTCATGGAAAATGAGCATACATTGCTCCATTACACGCTATTTACTTCTCGGAAAACTAATAGGATGCGGGTGACTATGTAAATTCTTCGGATGAGCAGGAAAGCATCGGTATTGCTGCACATTTGAGAAGACGATTATAAAATGTACTACTATTAGGTGAAGTAAAGTGGCAACTGGAGTCGCAAGTCGCAATGCGTTGTGTGGTGCACTTTTCGACTGTCGTATGCTTGCCTGCCTGTCTGTCTCATTGAACGAGTCAGAAAGTCAATTGGAGTGAGAGGTTCTTCCACATTCTTGGTGATGTTGTAGTGGTTTGATCCTTTTGGTGCTGCTGCTGTTTCCATGTTGTTCCTTCCGCGCTCATCTCATCTCTCCACAAGAGGAACAGCCGACCAAGTGCAAGTACCAACTCACAAACTTATTTTCAGAGTTGATTTGGCAGCCGAAGCAATATAACAATCTTGTAATGACTTTGCCTTTCCTCCTTTACTCAAGTCTGCCCAAATCGAGTCGACTCAACTGAAGACATGCCCCAACTGCCGTTTCATGTTGGCAGCCTCCTTTACTTGAACAATCTATTAAAACCTTTAAGTGCTCTATAAGCGTGCAGAGCAGCTTGAGAATTGGATGCCTCTTTAAACTGTGTGTGCACAGTCATCCGGACCTTTTCTCACCACAGCAAAGCAAAGCTAAACTACTTACATTACATAGAGATATACACATTACACCACTCTCCTTGTTTCACTCTCTTCCTTCTCTTCTCAGAGTTTGCTTTCACAATTCCACACGTTCTTCCAACTAATGTGGGGTGAAGAGACTGTTTTCGCCCTTTTCCGTGGACTCGCTCTTTAACGAGCCCAGCGGCTGCGGCAACCCAAGTCGCTTAAGTAGAAGGGATGACGTCGAAGAACGAATGAATGTTGCTGTTCCTGGTAATTCTCTGCCTGTTTAATACCATCCAAGTCAACCGACGACGACGATGCCGACGATGCGAACTCACAAAGCACAGCCCATCTTCTCCAATCCTATCAACTAGTTTCAAGTCTTCTAAAAGAGCACTCCAAAACAAAACTCTCTCATCAAGTCACTTCTCGAAAATAATGGGCCTCCAACGCATTGCCTTATGCCTACTTATTTCCATTTCATCCAGTTAAAGACACTTCTCTATTTCATAAGCTCACATTTGGCACAGGTGGAAACATACTTTTACTTTAACTTGTTCCTTTGTACACAAAACGCCAACCAATTGGTTACATTTTGACCAGAAGTCGTCACCACACATTTATCATTCATAATTTGTCAGCCCTTTTTCAAGTTAAAACAAGCCCTTTAAAAAATCATGTACAGACGGTTCAATATTTCTGATATCATCGTTTTCGAAATTGTAAATGCCAAGGGTGTTAAATTTAAAATTCCACGGAATACTAAAACTGCCCATCTGCATTGCATCCAGCAAAAAAACCATTGTAAATGTGGTCTGTAGTACAATACAGGAATACTCTGCCAATTCGGAGCAAGAGAGCCTGAGAGAAAGAGAAGAGGTCGATTGGATGAGATTGCATCTCATTGGCAAACTCATTGACAAAACACGCACTCAAGTCCCATTTCCCCATGACTAATCATGGTAAAGTGAACATTTACATTGATACATTGTCGTAGTTGGTGGTGAGGAACGATGTGTTCCAGTTCTGCAGCCAAACACATTTACAAATAAATTTAAACCTCAGACTACATTCAATATACAATGACAGATGAACTGCGCCCGCTTATTCCAACTCGTAGATTACAACGATACTACAACAAGGGTCATGTTGTCTTTCCACTTTTCAATGCAATCCCATGTCAGTTATATATTATATATAATTACTACATATATATAACGGCTTCAAAAATACATTCTATGCAAATGTTGTAGGAATATTACTTATAGTTAGTAAAATACTTGGGATATTTACACTCAAAATGTTACACAGGTTTTCTAAACCTTTTGTTTGGCTAGAAAGAACCCATAATAAATAATAAGTAATTTCTGAGAAAAAAAGTAAAGTGTTCTTTATGATCCCGGAGACAGAAGCTTTAAAAGTGCGGATAACAGTAAGCATTACATATAAAAATTGTAGTGCACGTCTACTACATTTGTATACTTTTCCAGTGAACTTTTACTTGAATAATATTTATGACTTGTGAGAGAAATGAGAAAAGAATGAAGTGAGGTAGGAAAGCGAGAGTGTGGACTTGGAGCAACTCGCACTCACACAAATCTTCATTGCCCCGAGCAGAAAGAAGAGTGAAATGTAGTGGGTGAAATGAGCTCAAGCTTGGCGAAGCGCATATGCCGTTGTATCAATTACAGAGCAGATTTTGGCAAGACGAAGTAAGTAACATGTTCCATCATCCAGTCAATTCCAAACTGTTTGCATTCACCCACTGCTCTTGTACTCTTTAAAAGACTATGACTACACTGTTTACGTTGCCCCAATATGTGCATTCGTGTGCATGCTGTCTTGCTCACCCGAACAAATTAACGAGCATCACTTTTCCACCACAAAGTTTAGTGTAGCTTTGTCTTGAGTCAATTATACAATGCCAAGAAAGAATGTGCAAGAGCAAAATATCCCAACAAAGAATTTTTACAAGAATGAACTCTATGGAATGTAAAAATGTAAAGCTTAAATACTCCAACCTCCCTGATATGAATTCAAGGTTGCAAATTTGTAACAAGCAGGGATTTGGTAGTTTTTTTTTATAGGAAATCCAAATTTGAGATATTGCTTACCATAATTCACCGTTTAAAAAACACTCCAAATTTGTGAATGCAGCTATCGAATTTGGTAAAAACACTGATTTTCTCGAATTGAACGTGCAAATGTATTGTTCACGTAGCACTCTGTTGAGAACTGATGACTTGAACACACACACCGCAAATACAAAGAAGCCGAAGAAACCGTCGTGGATATAGTTCACCGGAGGAATTTCAGGTATTGAGTGGAAAGTGAATGGTTCGTAGATGTGAAAGTGAAGTAATTAAGGAGAATGGGGAAAGGTGAGCCACGCGTACTGTAGAGTACATGTATATAAGGTGGAAGAGAGTGGAGAGCAGCAGGAGCCGTGCATGAGTCGAGAGGACTTGAATAGAAATGGAATGGTTGGTTGTTGTTCCCGTCTATTTAAGCTTGTTAGGGGTAAAAGAAGGCTGGGATGTCCGTCTCTTCTCTCTTCTGGTCCTTTTGGTATGAGTGAATTTGTGGGCAAAGCGAAACGATTGGGATTGTAGGAAAGTTGTGGTGGCAGGAGACTACTCTGGAGTTTAATGATAGCTTTTTCCTGGTGCTCGTTTAGATGGACAGCAAGTTTGTGCTTGTGGTGGTGCACTCAAAGGCAGTCACTCAGCAAGACTTTGTGAGACAGACGGAGCTGTCTGGAGAAATGATTTGGTTGTTCACTCGCCCTTTCTGTTATAATGCTCTCTTCCTGCTAGGTTCCAGCTTTGAAAGCTTGACTACTGCTTGTTTTGCTTGCTTTTGCTTTGGTGGTCATAGGAAAAGTGTTTGAGTGTGGATCCAAGGAGTAATGCGATGGATATGGAGTTCTGTAAGCTAGAAAAGGGCCGCGGGAGCAGAATCTGAGCAGTTGGGGAGTAGTGTAAAGTGTAATGGTTAATGTAGTCAAGTAAAGTGAGTAAGGAAGGATGAAGCTCGCAAGCAGGAGAGAGTAAGAGAGAAACACCGAATGTATAGTTAAAACGGAGAGATGAAGTAACGGAGTAGTAAGAGAAGATTCGTCGTCGTCGTGGCTGGTGGTGTTGATGGAACCGGCCGTGTTTCTCACAACTCTCGGAACCTCGTTCACAACTACTAGTGTGACTAAATACAAATACAACGAGTGCTTTCAGAAAATGATGCCCTACCCTACTGAGCAATTAACGAACTGCGCACGGGAAGCAGAGAAACACGAGCGAGAGACAGAGACAGAGACAGAATATATAGTGGATCTTCGATAGGATGATGATGATGCTGGTGATGGTGATGCTGCTTTAGTTGTAACTTTGCTTTTGCCTTGGAGTTGAAGTTCCATCCAACGCAATAGTTGTTCCAATGTTCGGCTCATCTGATGTCGGAGAAGAGAAGCTCACATCGCTCAAATGGAAACTCACTCTGAAAACACAATCGTTTCTCTTTTCCCTCTCCATGCCTCAAAGGAATGACTGGGAAAGAAGAGTGCTGTGGAGATGAGTGCAGAGAGTCGAGTTGGCATTCGGATGATGAACAAGAACCAAGTGGAAACAAGTCTAAAGTTCCCTGCTCCTTCGCCCTGTCACATGATATTATAGGGTTAGAGATGGAGCAAAGCGGCGGCTCAGGAAACACTTGGAGCAGAGAATTTCGTAAGTAAGGTACTTAATGCCTCCATTGCTATTTCCTTCTATCAAGTCTGAAAAAGGATGATGTGACTCACAGACTTCTCGAGAGACACGGAAGAAGGACAACTCCAAACTCAAGAGAAAGAAAAGAATTTCAACCAACATCTGACTTTGCTTTGCTTCATCCTCCTCGCTTTGCACATTGCATTTATAACGCACTATATAACAAGTTATACAATGCAGCAATACACCATCCCAATCGCCAAAATCCCAATGTACCTAATGTCTGTAAAGTGGAAAAAGAGAAGTTGCAACTGTTTAAGTGCATATTAGTTCGACGTGGGATGCGAGGATCTCTCTCTTGTTTCCATTCTATGCAGTAGGCACTTACTTACTGCTCGTTTGTTCACACTTTCCTTGTTTCATGATCATTTAGGAGTTCTAGTCACACACACATTCAAGATGACTTTGCTGACTCACAAAACTGCCCGATTGCCATGTAAAGAGCAGCAGCGGCAGGGCGGCAGACATCGCACATGAAACACCTTTAACCATTCCAATTCCAACAAACCCAACTTCCAATTCCAACATTCAACATTGCATTGCATTCACGTTCTTCATCCTACTACAGAGTACTTTACGAGTAAAAACACAGTATGTAATACTTTTCGTAGATGAGATGCAAGAAACAAGCGACCGCACCGACACGACGACTGACTTGACTAGTGTGTGTGTGACGCGTTTCGTTCCTAGTATTGGTTTTGGTATACGCCGATACATTTACACCCCAACCCAACACAAACGCTTAAAGTATAAAAGAACGACGACGGCGACGGCGAAGAAGACGAGAAGACTTCTAAAGATTACTCACACAAGTGAATTTGCCCTCTTTAATAAACAGCTTTTAATGCGTTGTTCCAACGTGACTTGGAGTCTCAACACGCCTCCTGCTCAACTTCACTCCATTTACGTACATTATCCGGCAGGTTTTTTTTTATCCAGCAACCAATGCTTGAGTAAGTACCTATTATTTTCATGCCTTCATTATGCCAATACCGTGTTCACATCCACAGTGCAGCATCATTCTCGGGTCCGGGTCCAATGAGCCCCTGTGCTGAGCACTTGATACAAGAGCGTCTGTCTTTTCTCCTGCTCTTCCAGCACAACAAAGGCGATCACTTTATCAATTACATCTTCCTTCTGCCCAAATCACTGGAGGTATCCACTCTTACTCTCACTATAGAGTTCCTCAGTGGAAAGCAAACCTGCTTCCAAAAGCACAACCAGCTCATCCCATTACCGCGTAATTGATGGAAGGTTATAAGAGCTTCATTCTCTTCCCTCCACTTTGCTTCACGTCTTTAAGCCGAACCTTTAACACAGTTCAAAAGGACCATTTTTCTTTGGTATAGTAGTCAAACGAAAAAGGCCCGTAAGTCCCATTCATGACGAATCACTATTACATCACCATCAATTGCCACCTATGTAGCCTCTTTACTATTTAACTCCTTTCAACCACCACTCAA